>DWLS01003139.1:0-16382 GCA_018246255.1 Pachliopta kotzebuea | reverse complement strand
ATGGATGTGTAGCTGAGGCTCTTTGGATGTGAAACTGCGGCTCTTTGGATGTGAATCAGAGGCTCTTTGGATGTGAACCAGAGGCTCTTTGGATGTGAACCTGAGGCTCTTTGGATGTGAACCAGAGGCTCTTTGGATGTGAACCTGAGGCTCTTCGGTTCCGCACGCAAATATTATTTTATTAAAAAAAAAATAAAAACCCTGAATCGATTAACGAGGATTAAGCAGTTTAGGAAAATCACTATTAATTTATGAACAAAAAGATATTTTTTTTTTAAACAACAAATTGGATGGAAATTTCGTAAATTGTCATTTATGGTTCTTCCGGCTTAAAGATTACCAACCTTTGTCTTAGACCCTTTTTTTGTCGCTGAGGAAATCTTCGAAGGAGGTCAGAGTTATGTGGGATTTATACCCAATAAAATCCTCTCGGTGGTCATACTTAATGCATTGTATAAGGCTCCGGGATCTCATACGGAACTCAGTGTCTCCTTGAATTGCTGAGCACTTCCCGGGGAGAGCTGTTGCCCTCACCAGCATCGACAGCTAGAACAAAGTAGGAGACCACTTGTCGTCAGCCCCAGGGTCTCTTAATAGACAAAGGCTTCAAAGTCCATGAACGTGGATACTTTTTCAGTCTCCTACGACAGTCAGGGCTTACCTTACACCTATTAATAGTCTGAGACTACAGACTTACACATTCTAGCCCTAGTCGACTATCTTTATATGAAACTATTTCTACTTAATCAATTATCTTACATCGAACAATGTTATCAACTACAATTAAAATCGATGCGCTCTTATCTTATCCGATACTTATCCGTTAAAAAAAAAAACAAGCGATAAAAACCACGTAAAGTATAACAATTCACTTTCGTTTTCATTTTGTACAAGATATTTAATTGTTTAAACAATTATCATAATATATAAATAGTGAACAAATATCTAAACGAAAGGAGTTGATTTTTTCTTTTAACATATATCTCTGTGATAAAGACGAACTGTTCAACAAACAGAATAAGGTGCTAATTATAGATCTCCGCTTTGTAAAATTAAATTCTTTTAATATTATGCTGTTTCCTCTATAATTTTAAGTCTCCGGAAGCACTGATGACCAGGTACAATGATACCACGCGCAGAAGACGCCACAAAAGAGAATAGTGATAGAAAAACAGAAAGCGAAATAAACTATGAATATGAAAATATTCGACGTAAGTAAATATTGTACTAATATCGTACCCTTTGTTGGCGTGCGTCCGTGCGGAATGGAATGTCGCTAACCAATTTAATGACAGACATATTCCATATATATATGTAAAATTATGGCAACAACGTTTTGAATATTTTTATTTTTAGTTACGAATGCAACGAGCAACTACTAGGTAAATAATAAATTGAGATTTTAATTATTATCATCCCATAGTCCTAATAGTCATCCACTGCTGGACATAAGCCTTCCTTAATAAAGGGGGGATTTGGGCCTTCTCCAACCACGCTGGCCCAATGCGGGTTAAAAAGCCAGAACCTAGTTTGTTGATAAGCAGGCTGTACTAGTAGGTGAGGTTGGCTTGAGTCCATTAGTTTTAGTGGTTAAAAATCTTCACATAACCTTGACTTCCCCCCAGAAGGCAAGGTATCTTTTCAAAGATTTCCCTTCGAGAAAAAAATTAATCCATTAGTTTTTATAGGACCCCTTATACCCCTTTAATAATATAATAATTAAAACTTTACACAATTGTATAGTAAGGTATATATATTACTGTGTTCTGCTTTGAAAGATGCTGTATGCTAGTGAAGTTAATGGAGTAACACTCACCATCAGGTGAACGCTTTGCTCGTTCCGTAGCAACGTATATAAAAGAAAATATTTCGTTTATCAATTCTTTTTACTAGTTTGGTAAAAAACATTGTTGTGAATTAAGTGAATTCCTAGAACGCTAAGATATCCATAAAAATTCTTCCATAGCATCATATACATTCCTTGCAAAATAAACTTAGTATCTAGATTTATCTAACCCTAAACAGTTTTAATGATCTTGATTTCCAGATGCAAGGTGGTACGATCAAATCCTCTTAAATAGACCGTTAAAAGTTCTAACAGCTGTACTAATAACGTCAATAGCAACGCCCCTACTGATATACCAATTCTGGTTCTTTCCAAGCTCCGACCCTCCACCTGCAGACGGATACTCCACAGGATCATGTCTGCTGCAGAGAGAGGCGCGGCTCCCTTGCGGCGTTGGTTCGATGGATGAGATAGACTGCCACCCACAATGTTGCTACGATCCCGATAACAGCTTCTGTTTTCACAGAATACCATCCCGTTTCTCTTACATCCTCGATCGGGAGTGGTCTGAGAACGTCACACTGCAACCTAGAATTTCTACAGTACCGTATTTGTCGCAAAAGAGCGTCGCCTTCCTCAAAATTTCCATCGATGAACTATCGCCGACACATTTATCCATCAACTTCTACAATTCTCAATATACTACTCTTCCAGGGAAGAGAATCGATAAGAGAAATTACAGTTACAGTATATCATCGCCTGAAATAAGTGTTGTAGTAAATTCTACGTATGGTAATGTTTTTAACACCATAAGGGGCCCGTTGGTAGCATCCCAAAATATATGGGAGATAGCGTTTAAAATAACTAACGAGTCTATGTATGGGTTGGGTGAGATTCCTTTGAAGGCGGGCACGGTTAAAGTTATTTACAACCACGACCGCGGCATCAGCTCGGTTCCTTTGATATTTGGTAAACTTAATGACTCCTACCACGGCTTGCTGATAGATTCGAGTGCGCCTACAGAAGTGTCGATTCTCGGCGACAATCAGATAGTGGTGAGGAGTATAACCAATTTAGGTTTAAAATTTCATATATTTACCGGACCAGAGCCAAGAGATGTGATGAAAGAAGTCAAGAACTACATAGGATCGTTCGAAGAGTTCGAATATTGGATGTTCGGAGCCCATATTTGCAGGTACGTACGAAATGTAAGACTAAGCAATTTTTTTTTCTGGTGATGTAGATGCCCTCGGCCACGAAAGCTTCATTGGTCCCAGAGCTCGCGGATTAGGACTACGCAAGCTGAACAATGTTAAGAAAAATTAAATTACAAGGGAGGGGAGAAAGCCGAATGAAAAATGATTGAGACGGTACAAAGAGATGGACAGAGATATAAGAGGGAAAGAGAAAGGGGGAGATACTTATATATGCATACTATACCTTAATCTAATTCCGTACTCGGAGTACGAAGTAAGCAAATAATTTTCAGTTAACTCCAATATGTGCTTGATTAATATTCACTCTACTATTACCTGATTTGTAGTAAGAAGGGTATTAGTGCACAAATCTATTTACAAGACTTCTACTTAATTTGTTCTTCCTCAGCCGATTGACATCCGCTACTGGACATAGATAGACCTCAACCGTGTGAGATTTGGGCCGTCTCCCACAACGCTAACACAATGCGGGTTAGTAAGAAATCAGAGCCTTATTTGTTGATCAGCAAGGTGTACCAAGAGCAGGTGAAGTTGGGTTGGTTCCCGGTACATCTTGTATCATCATCAACAAATGGCCCTCGAAATGTAAAGCATGCTAAAACACGCCAAACAGAAGTAGGACGAAGGTTCCGAGCAGAGTCTACATCTAAAGTCAGGGATCGGTGGAGTTGCGGCAGATTGTGCGAGCGATCCTGTGGCTTTAACCAATTAGCAATGGGAAGGCTTCTCGATGGTCTTTTAGTGGGTATTATTAAAACTAGCCAGGGAGTCTCATATACCCGTCTAAAAACCTCGGCAGGGATGCATAAACGCATTTTTTCGTCGAAATAAAAAGAAAGGGTCCCGATACAACTCACATTTCAAAGCTAGCGAGATTTAAACCATTGCTACAAAACCTCCTTTCTAACCTCTTTATATATTTGTTGCTTACTAAATTATTTGTATCATAATTTCAGCGTACTATCCGGAACTCTAGAGAATATTTTTGCTGAATTCAACGATTTCATGAATAAAGCGTCGAGGCAGCGTCTTCCTTTCGAAAGTCAGTGCGGTCCGATACCGGTTGTGTTCAAGAGTGATCAGTGCGATCCGGCTGAAGGCGATTTGATCAACAGAGCCTTGAGATTAATTAGACGCGCTAATAAACGTTATGTACCACACATTTCGCCATTTGTAAGTAACATTTTTTATTCGACTCGACAACGTGTGTGGTGAGTGATACGCTATTAACAACGTGGTGCTGATTAAAATAGTATACACAGTACCATATTGCGCTCAGTACGTTGAAATATAAATTATTAACTTACCCCAATAATATCACTAGCATACAGCACCCTTCAAACTAGAACACAGCTTAGGTACCTTCGTTTTATTCGACGACGCGACGAGCAATAAATTTACCTGATAATAAGTAATATACTGAGTGGAAAAATATTTAAGAGGAAATGCATGTTAGGAAAAAAGAAAAGAGAGAGAAAATTCCCTGCTCACTTTAAAGGGGACCACTTTTAAAAAAATTGATAAGCTTGTTCATTAAAACGTGGCACTGGTTAAGTTGGTATACACAGCACCACATTACGCTCGTCGCTTTCAGATATAAGTTATTATCTTACTTCAGTAATATCACTAGTATACAACACCCTGCAAACCGGAACAGAGAAGTATTTGCACATTACTATATTATGGGAGAAATAGGAGCAGCGGCGTACCTACCTAAACGATCTCCAACCAAAGACGTACCTCCATTTAGGTTATAAGAAACCAAGTTTATAAAACGGTTATAAAAATAGAGTTTAAGTTATGCAAATTTTTCTTTTTTTTAATCAAAGTAGCGAACAAACGAGCACTTCATTATTATAGTCTAAACTAAATAGGATGTTTCCCACGACAGTGATACAGTTAGATTACAATCAGATTAACTGAAGACTAACAATCAGTTATCTAATAATTTACTTTCTTGATACACGGAAGAGTACATGAAAAAGAATTTATTAAGGATACTGAAATGGGGCGTTGATTTAACACAATTTATCATAGATCTTCAAACATTTCTGCATTATAAAACTTGAGTGTGACGCTGTTTGAATTAAGTTATATAGAATTAAAATGAGGGGTGTAAGGGGTCCAATACAACAACTTACGGGACCCAAGCTAACCTCATCTGCTGCTAATCAATAAACGAGGCTCTGTCTCCCAACTAATTCGCATTAGGCCAGCGTATTGGGAGACGCCTCAATTCCTAGTATTAGATGAAGCATATGTCCAGCAGTGGGCTTCAATCGACTGATCAAAACTGAATTAACCATACATTTGTTTCTTTACAACTCATGCATATAGATAATTATTTTTCAGGTTCGACATCAGATAGATGATGTAAAGGAAGAAGTGGGAAGTATCAACAGAACAGTCAAAAACTGCTCCTCAATTGTATCGAGTTTGAATAGATATATAATACGTGATTCAAAAACTTTGCATATATATAACGGTACAGTTGGCAATGAAACCGTATTTTACCTGGATTACAGTTCAATATCGGTGGATCTGATGAAGAAGCTGTGGAATTACACAACAGACGTCGACGGTTTAGTTTTAGAAAACAACTGGCCCCTGGACGAATCAGAAAAACTTCACAATGAAACTTATCTATTCCTACCTTACTTTAACGAAGTAAGTTTTATTAACTATTCATATACTATCAATGTCCCCTATTTTTTTAATACTATTTATCATCATCAGCCGATAGATGTCTACTGCGAGGTATAAACCTGCCATTAAAACTTCACAACCATCCGTTTATGCCTCCAGCAATTCCTCACGACCTTCCTCAGATTCTCGTACCACATTATCTAAGGTAGGTGTCTTTAAGCCGGAAGAGTCAATAATTAGAATTTTGCCAGGTTCATAATTTTCAAAGAACCCCAATTTTTTTCCTTGATAACTATATAATATTTATTTAATATATGAATAGTATTTTTTCATAGAAAAAAAAATGGTGACTAATTCTCATTAATCGGTTCAGAATTATTCTGGTTTCCAATCAAATATTATTTGCGCATGGAACCAATAAGCCACAGGTTCGCATCCAAAGAGCTGCAGGTTTCCAACCTCTAGTCTATGGCATTCATCATAGACACATATAAAAGAACACAATAGTCATTGAAATAATATTTAATTTCCTGAAAAACTTTATTAATTACGATCTAAGGTCCGATCTATGGAGAATGTCTTCATTGTATCTTAGTCTTGAAACAACTGCTTCTAGACTTCATAAATAAATAAACACGTTAGTAATAAGTTTTATTATAATCATTGAAAGAATTTTATCAATATCAAATCAAAGACTCAACATTCTAAACTATACAGTAGTAATGTTTTAGTATCCTAAAATCTTGCCCAACAGCCCTTTTTTTTATTACGTAAATATTTATTTATTCAATCAAATTATGTACTGTTATTATCTATACAACTTTTACTTTATATTCACTGATCGCGGCTGTTTAACGGCTAAGTTTTCGATTTCCTCTCAAAATTCCCTCATTAGTATATAGGTTGAATTATGTAACACTATTTTAGTTACAAATACCTAACATTAGTTATAATATAAATTATTTGATGAATGATGAGAGTTGCCGCAAATTTATAGAACTCTGTAAAATAGTAACAAATAAGACAACACCTAAATCTAGTCCTTAACGTAAGATACTTATAAAATTTGTAAAGTAGATAATTGCCAAAGTTATAAGGATTGATGAAAGGAATATATAAATATAATAAAGCAAATGTAATGTAGAGATATGAAACAAAAATGTAATATACGTCGAGCTTAAGTATGCAATGCGATGCGTGAAAGAGAAGGAATATAGTGTATAAAGAATGAAAGATATATAAATGCAGAGTGAAAGGAGAACAGTTAGGAGAAAGAAAGAGAACTAAGACAAAACAAAAACAAATCACATAAAGACATACCCAAACCAAGAAAGGGGATCGCAAAAGAAAGTAAAAATACATTAATTATTTTATGTATGTGGTTAGGGTAACTCATAAAATCGTAACTGTAGTTTTTTTTAACAGAAAAACTTAAATATTTCAGAATTTCGAAAAGGCTTTCGATAATACGCCGCAGTGGAATGTGTCTCTCCCTAACGACGGCGGTAAACATCTCTTCAAACATAATACATACGGAAACAGTTTCGTCAACGCAGCACAGATGATATTCGATAAAGTTCTACCTAAATGGTCGACAAGCCAATGGATGAACGGCGAAGTAGTAGTAAATAGACAAAACGTTCATACTTCCTGGAGAAGTTTGCACGAGGAATTGATAGCTATGGCTTTAGGCGGCGCTTCCGGACATTGGTTTTGGTCCACACCAGTGTGCGGTGACTCCGAAGACTTCGAAATGGAAAAGCACAGTCAGTTATGTTTGAAATGGTATATGGCGGCAACGTTCTTTCCAATTCTTACCGTTCATTCGAAAGCAGTAACAAGAGATCCGTTAAATTTTGAAGGTACTTATAGAGCTTACATAGACAACGCTCTTAATCAACGACTGAGCCTCTTAAGTTATTTCTACACTACTTTACAACAGGGGCCATTACTTCGGCCCATGTTTTATCAGTACCCCGCCGTATCGCAGCTGAAAGATGTGAACACACAGTTTAACGTCGGAGATTACTTATTAATAATTCCTAATTTGCAACCAAGTCAAACCCATGTACACGTTTTGATGCCGCCTGGAACTTGGTACGAGCTTTGGAGTGGTTTAAAACTGAATGCGTCTACAGCAGAAGTAGTAACAATGACCACGACTGATGCTGATTTCCTGACATTGATCCGTGGAGGCTCGATTTTGTTCCTCCAAAAAGTGAGTTTTTGTTTAATTATATTTTTAAATAAATAAACTGTTTAGCGCTCACATTATTGTACAGTGAATTAACTTAACTCATAATCATTGAATAAAGGCTGATTTATTGTTTTAAGCGACCTTTTCCAGGCAACCCAGAAAACTTAATTGAACTTCTTAATGACTTCTAAAGTACAGAGTAAACAATTTAAAGTACAGAAGAAACAATCTGGCATAACACATAAATAGACTATAATTTTTGTCATTGAAAAAGTTTAACATACAGCAGAATCTCTTACCTTCTTTATTTTAATTTCAATTAATCATATCAATATTGTTAACGTTTTCAGGATGTTAAGTTAACTGCGGAATTAACAAGACGACAGTCAAATTTCGCACTTACGGTAGCGTTGGATTGTAAAAACGGAACTGAGAATGTAACAGTTTGCGCAGCATCCGGTCATCTCTTCATGGCACAAAACATGACCATCAAAGTTCAAGCGGAAGATGGCAGCCTCCTCGTAACCGCTGCAGGTGAAGGTTATGATACATTCTGCGATCCGAGGTCAGCTGTATGGGCGAATAGAATAGATGAAATAAACATTTACGGACTTGATGAAGATCTAAATAATTTTGATAATCACAAACAAATTATAACTTCTATCGATCTATGTCAATTGCAAGATATACAGGAGATACAGTTCGAGTTTATATGATGTGTAACATAAGATATTTAATAAAAAATTAAAAAAAACATACGCGTGTTATTACTTTTGCAAACTTTATATTACAATGGATTACATAGAAGATGGAATACATTACATACACATTTTTTTTCACTGTTCAAGCTAACTAAACAAGCGAGACGTTCACCTGATAGTAAGTAATATCTATGTTAGCCTGTAGACGTCCACCGCTGGATATAGCGAGGGGATTTTTTTTATTGTTTATATCCACGCGATTTGATGATTTGCTTATTGATGATTGATTTACATGTCTTAAAGCGCGTGATATTAGTTGGAGTTATACTAACTGCACATAAATTTAACAATTCATCGATGCAGGCTGAACCCGGTACTTTCAGTGTAGAAGGACGGCTTTCAAACCACTAGGCTATTGCAATTTCATCGGGGAGATTTGGGCCGTCTCCCACCACACTGGCCCAATACAGATTGCCAGGAAGCCAGAGCCTCGTCTGTTGATTACCTGGATGATGCTGTATATACTACATTAATCCGCAGCGCGTTATAGGCAAGAGAATCACTTACCATCAGATGAACGCTTATGAAAAGAGTTGACTATAAAGGATATATTTTAAATAAAAGACGATTATAACGTTATCTATAGACAACTTTATTATTTAAAGAACAATAACAGGTGAGCTGAGCACTGAGGAAAGGTACACAGAGTCCACACACATCTGTCAAAATTAACATAAGCAAACGTGATGCAATCATATTTACTACTCGGACCATGACAGTATGAAACTAGTTGTTATAATAATAATAGACGATATTATTTAAAAATAAATAACGTATACCAATTGGATATTCTAAAAAATATAATTTTTAAACTACTATTCTTTTACATTTTTTTAATATAAATAAATAAGTAATCGTTATAATCAAGCAAGTTTGCCTTTTGTATTCTCAATGGACTATCAACTGCTTATTTTACTTTATTAATATTTATTTTGATGATAATTCTATATTGAAGTACCACTTTTTGTTTTTATTGGTAAAAAAATCCGTTTTTCGGCTTATGAAAGTGTAAGTAAAATAGAATTTGATTCAAAATTTTGAGTATTTATATGAAATTCTATTTTGATTTATAGTTTCCTTTGGCAGATAGCGGCCACGATAATTTCATATTGAATGTGGAAATTTTTTTAATAACATTATGTTACACTATTATATAAAGTAAATTTATAGAGTATATGTAAAATAATTCAAAATAAATAAATAAAACATTAGTGAACTAATTACTCATTAACACAAGTACTCCAGATAATAAGTATAACAATTCTTTTACTATATCGGTTTCACATGATCATGATTAAACCTTTAAGATATCAATGATTCAACAAATAGTTTACATTCATAGAATTAATTTAATGTTTTTTTAATACATTATCATTTTTATATAGTTTTTTATTTAATATACATAAAATTAATAAATGAATCATTGTACATATGATTTATAAAGTGTCAAGTTTGTTAAAGTATTTAATATGTAAACTATATATTATGTTATACAGACAGAATACTATTTGTTATTATCGAATAATAATGATCATCATCATCACTGATTATTTATTGTAAAATAAAACAAATTTTGAACAGTGAAAACTATGTTATAGAATAACCAGGAGATATCAGCGTAAGAAGAAAGTCAATGACCTTCATAATATGTCATTTCTTGTTACACAGGAATTATAAAATCCTTTAACCTGTTTCAGACTAAAAAATCGAATTCTCAGTTCCAAAAGTTATGTATTTAACCGACATAAAATCGACACATTTATTTATTTAACATTTATAACAACAACAATAACGTAAGAGAGATGGAATAAACATTGGACTTGTGCGATCTACTGGGATGGTCACATCAAAGGTCTTACTCATCAATCAACAACAGACTATCAAATTCAGGATATTTAACTTAAAATGTAACTTGTCTTGCTTGGTAATAATCTTAGATGTACATTGTTCCTAAACTCAGGAATATTGTTTAATTTTTAAACATATTTTTCAGACTTTACATCCTTTAACAACTTAATAGACTTATACAATTTTTTCACAGAACATTAAATAAATTTCTCTACCTTGAATAAGCTGTTTCATATTGTTTAAAAAAAAATTGCAATGTCTATTTTACTATTGTTTCACAAAACTAATAGGGTTTGAGTGAAACCTTTATATTAATACAAATAGGAGGTACGTATACAAACTTTGGAGGTTTTATAAAAGTACTTGTTAAAAAGGTATAATAAATTAGGTGTATCCTTATTGATTGATTATTAAACTTTTAGTTCCAAATTCTTGGTCTAGTCTGATTGTTGATCGATAGTTGCTACCTAAACATTATTACTTGGAATAAAAATAAACTAAATTTCACCATACAGTTCCAAGAAGCACCTAAACATCCATTACTTATATAACAATTAGAAGGTAGTTAAAGGTTTCTTCCATCGGTTATTTAGCGATATAACAAGTATTGAGCGCTTACATAAAACATTCAACAAGTTATACACACTGGTATCTGAACAACACGTATAAATGAGTGTAGAGGTAGTTATGGAGACAAGCGTACGACTATGCACGTATGTGCTAATAAACTTACAGTGTATTCATAAGAGTTTTCCAAAATCGAAGCGTATTCATTTAATAAGAGGTAATCATAAGTGACCGAGTGCGCACGCGCACGGCTCCAATACATCAACATACACACAGCCTCTCGCTCCACATACAACGAAGTAGAAGGGAAGACGATTTCATCCAACAAACTTAAAGTGACTTAAGTTTAATATCTAGTAAAAGATCCAATAACAATAGAGACAGCCTTCAAAAGTGATATCAAAAAATTGTGCACGATTTGGAGATATATATATATATATACTTAGGAATATTTTTTTTTGTATTTTTCTCTATCTACATGAGCTTCGAAACAACCATTTCCGCTTACACTCTATAACAAGTATCTACAATATATACCCATAAGAGTTTTTTTTTATTGTTTACATTTAAAAGCCCCGCCACAACCTCGAGAGGATAACGCACAAACATAAACATCCGTCTGCCTCTGTATCCGGTGGAGTTGGTAATTCTATTGATTTGTATCCTAGTAAACTTTGAACCGGATACGAACACTGCACCGGATACAGCTGGCAAGGACCAGGTTCATAACACTAACATTAAACGACATAGAAAAGGGCGTAGAAAAAGACTTACAGACGAAATATTATTCTCACTTGGAATCACGTTAGGTTACATCAGACACCATAGAGCTACTCCGCACAGTGATAAGGTACATGACACTAGGCACATAAAAAAAATCTCAATTTTTGACAGTATATTACGTTTAAGACAAAACAACTAATACATAACATAGCATTTCACCTAATTCCTCATTCACCACTTAAACATCTATAAATCTAAGAAGGAAGGAAAAAAATAGCATCAAGTTCACTGAAAGATGATGAGGTCATTTCACCATCACCTAATAGATTCATCATATATATTAATATAATTTAATATTATTCGCAACATTTAATTTTCAGCTTACGTATAACACTTAACAATTATTTATAACAACGAAGTGTTTACTAATAAATAAGAATATGGAGACTCCAATTTATTAATCACTATAACGATTATAAGGGGGGATTATATTAAATTATATATAAAAGAGGTTTTATATTTATTCGAAGGTTATACTTGGTGTTAGGAGACCGCTTCCGAAAACAGACGATAGTACTAATGACACCTTTGGTGGTGACACAAGGAAAAAATTGATCCTGATTAAAAGAAAATCAAATTTTTAACAAGTTTTATTAGCATTATTTATGCTCTATAATGTTAGTACAGTTAAAGGAAACGATACTTTTATTAAATTACATTACTAAAAAAACTAACAATGAATCACAAAATCAAAAATAAGTAAGCACGGGGTCAATGACCGCACGGCGGTATCGAGCCCGTAACACTATGGAATAAGGTTCAAATTGAAACCAAATACATCTCGAGGTAGATTTATGTGATCGCTGGCTGACGACTTAGTGTTTCATTGCTGGTTTTTTGTTTAGTAAAATAATGTACGTCTTATGAAAATATCGTTTAATTTAGCTGTACTAACATGATGGAGCGTAAATAATGTTAATGAATTAATAATGCTATCATTAAAATGTGTCTGTCATTAGTACTATAGTCTGTCTTCGTTTTCGAAAACGGTCTCCTAATACACAGTATATAAAAGTATTTATATAAATATACAACTAATGGTGATGTAACGAATGTTCGCACGCAAATATTTTTCGATAACTATTACAGGTGAGTTTTAATTACTATTTTATAATCAACCCTTAATTGACTAATCGCGTTTTTTTTTTAATGACGGCTGTGCAAAATGATACCATATACCTTTTGGATATACTTGATTTAAAAATGTATTAAAGCTTGTCTTTGTATGATAAATAGCTGGAGATGGTTGAAAGTAAACTTGGAATACTTTTAGTCCATTAAGGGTTAATTTTATAATGAAACAACAAAGATTTAATTTAAAAACACAGTTAATAGGTTTCTGATTAATGTTTTTTATTTGAAGCAACGAGGGATTTAAGGGATCCCACACAACAAGTAACAGGACCCAAGTGAACCTTACCTGCTCGTACACCCTGCTAATAATCAAACGAGGCTCTGGCTTTGACCAATCCACATTTGGCCAGCGTGAGGAGACATTGCCCAAATCCCTCCATTATTGGGGGCTCCGTCCAGCAATGGACGTAAATCTGCTGATGACGATTCGTCGAGACGAGCATGATCACTTGATGGTAAGTGATACACTTATCCATAACATGACGCTGGTTAACATGGTTAACATGGTATACATAGCTCCACATTGCGCTCGTCTGTAGACATAAGATGTTAAGTTTCGTTACCCCAGTAATTTCACTAGCACACAGCTTACTTCAGATTGGAACACAGTAATATACATTACTATTTTCCGGTAGAAATAGGAGCTGCGGCTGTATCTATTTAGATAGTTACATAACTTAGATTTAAACTTAAAATTATTAAATTATGATTATTAGTTTATATTTGCACAGTATTCGAATATTCGTTACATAACTATTAACGACCAATGGATACGGATATGTGTCTCTACCCCTGCCTATATCCTCATAGTTTTAAAAAGATCTCTCTCCCCTACTCTCTTGTTGACTTTCTTGAATACTTCAACTTTTTACTTTTTACTTAATACTTCAACAATTATTAAATAGTCTCTTTGAAAGAAAATATCTTTTATAACGTCTTTCTCTTACTCTTATACATCTCCTTGCTTTCAACATTGCTTTGTTTTATCTCATTAGAGGAGTTAATATGAATTTATCAATTGATATGTATATAAATAGCTAATTGACAATAAATTGGAACATACAAAAATAGGTTCAGAAATACATACAGCGAGTTTTCTTCCTCTTTGCTAACGAGGCAATTTTATTTTGAATTATTTAATCAATAGTTTCGTAAACTACTTTCCATATGTTCAATAGGCTGCCATTTTGTCGTGCTCGGTGTGACGTCATCACGCATACCGACGACTAAGACAATATAAACATAACTTTCTTATAATAATCATATATCAGATGTTTTTTCACTCATTTTATTTTATACAGAAAAACCTTCATACTACAAAGATTTACAATAAAAATTTTAAATGTTTTATCTGAATTTAATAAGATTTTAACTCAGCACTCACCAGCAAATATCTTCCTTTTTTAAGACACCTTATTTCAATGGATATAATTTAAAAGAAATTTATGAAACAGAGAAAAATATAAATATGGAAAACTAACAGAAGATAATACAAAAGAAGATTAATATTTTTTTTTATTCGTCGAAGCGATGTGATGATTATAGTTCACTTGATGATACGCCTGCTCATAACAATGTAGCGGTAGTTAAGATGGTATAGACAGTAACGTTTCAACATTACTATTTGGTTGTAGAAAACAGATTAATGAGCGCGAGATCTAACAACTTGCAACATGTCACCTGAATTTTATAATAAGTTACCGACAGATTGCAGAGTCTACAAAAAAAAAATCCTAAGAGAAATTTAATAGATTACTTCCTAAAATAGAAATAAGTATTTATATATATACGTAACAAAGTACATGTAGGTATAAATATTGTTTATAAATAATGATTGTAACGGTAAGATGTGCAACGCCGAAACAAACTCACTCACATCAATAGAGAATACAGACAGTTAGTAACGTAAAATTATAAGTAAACCTTATGAAGGTTTATTAAGAGGTTTGACTCCTCGTTTTTAATAAGGACAGCTAAGTAATGGAACAATTTGCCGGCGTCAGTGTTCCCGTACAATTACGATGTGGGCCTCTTCAAGAGTGAATAAGCATTTGCTAGGTTAATGCGCTTACCACTTAACACCAGGTGGGATCGCGGTCAAGCATTAACCTATACCTACGTAAAAAAAAAGGATAAAGAAGTGTAGGTAGGGTTTTAAGGTCTTTGAAGACCGGCTTCTTAGGAGTTGTTTGTTGGTTGTTTAGCGTTCAGCTCGCAGCGGAGCAAGAGCAGCGAGGGAAGCGCGGCGGCGGCGCTGAGCTGCTGGTGAAGCTGGAGAGGCGGGGGCTCCCTGCAGCCCCCCAGCGGAGCCCCGAGCAGCACGAGGCTCCAGCTCCAACGAGAGAGTATACTGACGCTCTTCCGGTATGATCAGCGAACGGTCCAACAGAAAGTCGCACACCTGCCGTCAACAGATATAATATAAATTTTTACACCTCGTATGAAGGCGGCTTAATTCATTGCCACTTTCTCAGTCTACCTTGGGTGGTGCAATATGATGAGGTAGGTAGTTGCATAGCAATTAAAGTAAAAGTAGTGTGATAATACGTATACTGGAAAGCGAAGCGTTGGCAGACCTTCCACTAGATGGACAGACGACATAAAGAGAGTCGCTGAGGGCAATTGGATTCAAATAGCATAAGATCGTATTTTATGGAGTACTTTACAAGAGACCTATGTCCAGCAGTGGACGTACATCCGTTGAAATGATGACGATAATACATATCAAAATATTATTAAATTATATTACAATACATATATGACATTAAATTAGATACATTAAACAAATAATAAATACGTAAAAATTTATATATATGTAGAGAAAAACATAATTTCCTTTAATTTAATATTTAGAAGTATAGTCGACCAAATTTTTATTTATTCTTTATGTACACTTACACGTGTATATATATATAAAGCAATACTATTTAATAAAAGTAACCGTGTGACAAAGGCGAGCTTAACCCTAAAAAAAAGTTATCTTCCATATCCAAATAGGAATGAGAAACTATTTTAATTATTTGTGTAGGTGTACAGTTTACTAGTAATAGTAACATATCAGTAAATATATATAGCAAGTAAACAAAGTCGTAAAAATTAAATATGCAACTAGAGGTGAAGATAATAGTCCTTCACTCTCTTTTTAAAGATAGGTGAGGAGGAACAGGCGCGGATATTATGAAAAAGAGCATTTCAGAGTTTCACTGCTTTTACCGTAAAAATATCACTGTACCGTTTTGAAGAATGTGTTGGTATTTTGAGAAGTAAACATTTTTTATATATCTAACTAACAATTCTACCTAAAATATATTGTTTGGTAACAAAGGTTTCGTTTACGCACTAAGAGGTTTGACTCTTAGTGCTGGAAACAACTTGCCGGCGTCAGTGTTCCCGTACAATTACGATGTGGGCGTCTTCAAGAGTGAATAAGCATTTGCTAGGTT
>DWLS01003138.1:0-16384 GCA_018246255.1 Pachliopta kotzebuea | reverse complement strand
AAAATTATAAAAACAAACAAGTATATGATAAGCAAACAAGGTCTCCGACAATAGTCCGAGGAATAAAAGAGCATATCGAAACCACTCCATTGTAACTGCCAAGAAAGTCGTCGTATGGTTTACTACACACTATTACCATGACCCTCAGTCATGAGGAAATACGACTTAGAAGAAGAAGAAGAAGGTGCTTTACATAAATATTGTGGAATTATAATTATTTCATTATATGGTTATCGTTTTACAATCATTCATATATTGTCGACTATTGTTATATTTATTAAACATGGGTTATAATAACCATGAGTTTATTCTTTAATGTTCTTATTACAATTTATGATGCTGATATGGTTAGTTACACTGACGTAACTCAATTAAATACATGTCTAAGACACTACTAAACAATATCTAAATAATATAATAACAAATTAACTAAGTCTGAAATGCTACTATACATATTTCCAAACTACTAACTGAAATACACGTCACTAAGCCAAAACATAATGAAAATTATTATTAATTAACAAAACGTTTTGTACCCCTCTCATCTTGAAAGTCACATAGTTCTTAAAAAACATGGTATAAAGATAAATGCCACATAAATAAATTATGTAATTGTTTTGTTAAATTCAGATTTTCATCCAGTTACCTATCGTATTTACTCAAGAATAGATTTGTTTGCCGATTTATATTGCACTTGAAACTTTTCACAAAGTTATTGATGGACTACTAGAATCAGTGTAATAGAGTTTTAGCATTATTATGAAAAAATGTCATTTTAACGAAAACGCTATATTAAAAAAACCTTTCGTTTTTAACTATCTAACCAACTTCATAATTATTTTTATCTGTATTATTTTTTAGGGAAGTAAAGTTCTTAAATCCTAAGTATTGTACTGTTGTACCCTTATTTTTATTACCTCTTTCATCCCATTTCCCCAAAAGAATCTATTTAAAAGTGATGTAAGTAGTTGATACTCGATTATGAGGAATTCTATCCTATCAACAACAGTTTTAGTGGCGCTGAATGCCGATGTAGCGCCTGTGTGCAATCATTACACTAGCGCTCTCTAATAAGCTCTTGGTCAAACTGGAATAACTACAATTTTAACATGTCTTTATAAATGTTAAGACTATGTTAAAAATGGAAATTGTGCAAAAATTCTCCTGCCTTTGAAAAATTACGCAATCATCGCCGTGTTTCCAAACGAATCAAAACAGAGGCAGGCATGGGGCTGTGGAGCGACTACTACTACCACTACTACACCATCATCATTTCAACCGACGGACGTCCTCTGATCGACATCGGTCTCTTGTAATGTGTTTTTCAAAATACACCTATATAATCTAATATTATCTGTTTTAACTTCAAAATAAACCTTTATTTTATAATAGATAAAAGTTATTATTATAAGAGCTGCTCGAGGCAGGCCCTGCTTTACTATAGACTCGACACATATAAGAAGCTGGAGCTCTTCTTATATACCATACATATAAGTCTGCAAACTGGAGAGGGCTTTTTGTACTTCTCTTACACAACAACTTTTTTTTGGTAGATTTTAGCCGTTCAATACATAAACTATTGTAAGTAAATTAAATAAAAATTTTGGCTTCGACTAAATGGGGATAAATTATAACAGATGGAAGTAGTTTCGTGGAAAATGCCAAAGTGCCGAAGCTATGCTAACACCGCAACGCACACCCTATACTAAAAGTAGAAGACTCCTCTGATCATCAAACAACAAATCAGCAATAAATGTGCAGGTAGTTTTTAAGTGAAGATTAAAAACCAGTATTTTATGGTGATATCACATGTATCCGCAACCTGGACTTATTGCTAGTAGTATCTATGATTATCAAAGCTGAGTGTATAACGTAAACGTCTGTCTTATTGCAGGTAATTTATACAGTCAATGAGCTGAAGCACAGTGGATCGCAATTAGATATCGATGTGTATTAATCTACGTAAGAATATAAGAGTGTGTTGTAGGTAATAAAAAAATTATAAGGTGGAGTATAATATTTTTTTGAAAGTATTAATGTATGTCATTAGATGTTGCTAAACATACATCACAACCTGTTTTAATGGTAGTAAATAATAGCAAACTGCGGGGAATCACCGAAAAGTTTACATAACACTTTACCATTAAACAATGACGCCGTACGCTAAGAAAAAAAGTGAAATTTTAACCGCACAACTTTAAAGTTTACCTTTATGATGAAGCATGGTAAAAAAAAAAGTTCATTGCCTTCTCATTTTATATCCGGCATAAAAATAAATATAAGAGTTACTTTTTTAAAGAAATTTTGATCCAAAAACATTATTTAAGTGGGACTAACTAGTATTATTAGTAATTGCATCAATAAGCAATATTATTTTTGGTCATATGATAATTTGGTAATAAACATTTTTAAGATTGTTTTTTTTTTTTCTTTATTTTAAATGCAAAATAAAATCCTTATACTCAGGAAATGCAATCACAGAATTTTTTTAAAAAATAGTGTTGGTTTCTTAATAATTTTTTCAAATTCGGTTTAACAAAAAAAAACTGCATAAGAGTTATCATAAGGGTAATGAACAATTATCAACAAATTTTGTTTTCCTTCCACTTACGTAACGTTATATTAATGGATACGATAAGATTTATTATGTTCTTACTATAGTGGAAAATTCCACAAAAGCTGTTGTATAAAAATGTATTTATCTGTACAGAAAATATAAATTTTGTCTTTTACATTCATTTTGACAATCTAATAGGGGTTTTCAATAGCAGTTACCTGAAAATATAAGAGATAATACATATTCAAAAATTATATACATGTTGTTTTAAAAACGTACGATTAAAGAAGGAAACCATACTATATTGTTTATTTTATAATAATTACAGCAATAATGTTAGGCAAGTTAGGTCTGTATTATAATTATTAAAAACTTTACTTATGCTTAACATATAAACAATGCAGAAATGTGCACAAAAACAATATATCTTACTGCATATTAACAGGGCCCAGAACAAGGTCAATGGGTTTCTTTACATCTTTGTATCATGACTAACTTCCTAACAAAACTACCTATACAAACTTTGAAGGAGTATTTAATTGGATTACATTATACGTTTCAGGGTCAACAGCTAATAGAGACCTTAAAATAACTATGTATTCTTTATAACTTGATTTTGCACTTTATATCAAAATGAACACTTATTAATTTTGTTTGATTAAAACATCCATCTGCATGAATTCTTAATTAAGAAATAATACCTCGCTGTTTCTAACCTTATCTGATGACTTAACTAGGATAGTTCAAGGTCAAGTGTTGCGTTATATATTCATTAAAACTTTTAAATTAATATCGACACAAGTTTCAATTACAGTTAAACACTTGTTGAAAAGGTGAATACCCCTCCTCTCAATGCCGGATGATAAAGCAAAAATATTATATAAGTACATAAAGGTCCCCGAATTCAATTGTGAAGAACCTAGGGCGTTATCGTCATATTTCCGATTCGTATATATACATAACGACCGTTTTACTGGTCATTATACATAGAAATAGCAGCGAGAACGTCGGCGGAAATACAAAGAAACAATCATTTGACTAGGTAAGACAGCGTTTAATATCTATTTGTATAAGTTCAGCTCAAAAGAAATATCTTTATTTTTTTTTTATTAAATTGTTAAAATAATACGAATACAAGAATAATTTTTAGTACGATTTAAGCGTTGAATATTTTCCATTTAAGTTCGCTTTCATTTTGATGTTTATGTCACAGTATTTAAAGAATCTAACTGGTTCTATTAGAAAACCCGTCAAACGTATTGTTTTTGTCGCTAGTTTCCAGTCCAAGTTTTTAGTCCAATTAAAAATAAGTAGATACTTATTTTTAATTGTAATTTACACAGCTAAAAAACCATTTTTTTTTATTTTAATAATTTCCTGGCTTAATTGGACTACCTTAAAATTCTTACTACTTTTAATAGTCACTCCGTTCATTTATTTAAAAGAAGCTTATTGGAATAATTAAAAAATAGTAATATTTTATAAAATTACAGTTACAGAATAAAATCAACACAGGAAAATTCTAAAGAAATACCCATAACTTGACTATCTATCTAATCTTCCAACGTCGGTATCAAGATTTTGAATTATATCATAACTTGAAATCAGTTGTCGCTATAGATCAATGAGTTATATATTGTATATAATATGAGGCGTAAATTCAATAAAGCGTTTTCATATTACAGTCACGATGATGCTGTTCGTACTGCTGATAATCAGTTTAGCTATTTCATCACATGGATTTCCCAAGTCCCATCGCACTCGAGACATTGGTAAGATTTTACCCCTGTTTTTAACTTAAAAGTTATTAACTGTTTAATAAATTTTTTAGAGTAGTCAATGTAATGTTATCTTTAATGAATGATTTGCATGTTTCAGATGCTTCAACACCTGGAACATTCACGTTTAAAACGAGGAACGACTGGGGCGCGAACCCCGCCACCAGTATACAACCACTGCAGCTGCCGGTGCCTTATGTAATCATACACCACAGCTACATACCCGGTGCATGTACCACAACAGACCAATGTGCTAGGGCGATGCGCTCGATGCAGAAGTATCATCAAACTTCAAACGGATGGTCTGACATTGGTTATAAGTACGTATAATGTTTTTGTTTTTATGAGATTTTTTTACATTTTAAGCACTATCTAGCAGAAATAGATCTATAGTGTCGACTACTTAAATTTTTTCAATACTTAGTATGCGTCTATAGACTACTATGAAATTATAGAGAAAGCTCGGAACTTATTTCCACTTTACGGTGGCGAAGAACCTTCGCATACTTGACTTGCTTTGTAACTGCTTCGTGGTGACCGTTTCAGCAAGGCACAATTAAAATCCATCTCGACTGATATATTTTTTTATAACCAGTACCTTACCAATAAATTATACTGCGTGAATTTATTAAAAAGGAGATTTAATTTACAGTTTTGCAGTAGGAGGTGACGGGGCAGTATACGAGGGTCGCGGCTGGAATACTTTGGGTGCTCATGCCTCTGACTACAATCCAGTTAGCATTGGCATCGTTTTAATCGGTGATTGGGTGTGTAAGTATCTTCTCTTCTATGACGTTACTGATCGGTTATCGCGGTCGTTCATTGAGTTAACATAGTTACGGAATATAGGTTTACAATAATAACAAATGAGTAATGAGCACATTTATTGAAAAAAAAAATTTTTTTTTTTAATTAATTTTAATTTTCGTAACTCTCACACAAGTTTTATATTGGTTACGAATTATGGGCTTAACCTTGTCGCCAATCTTACATAATATTAAGTGAAGACGGAATTCTCATTACTCGGAACACAGCGTTCCACTTAAGTTCGCAAATGTAAAACATAAGAGTAATTTCTAGTGAAAAAGATTTAAAATAGCTAACCACTGTTCAATCTTACGTTAAACTTAATAGTAAGTACGTACGAAGTATTTGTGCAGAGCTTTTAATATTCTAAAACTTTTCTACACATCTTTAAATTTACTAACTACTTTTAACAGGCGCTATATCTATACATATTGCACTTAAATGTATACATTTCTGTAATCCAAGAAAATAAACTTTTTTATGCTATATAAAAACAAAATATTTTACTAAGATGATGTTTCTATGTAAGAAACATCTAAATCTTCATAAAAAAAATATATTATCTTATAACACAATAACGATAAATGGATTTTTACTCTAGAACTGTTCTTAACTATGTACTTTCTATTATTTAAAATATTAATTATCTTTTCCCAGCTGCCGTTCCGCCAAATCATCAACTACAAACTGCAAAAAACCTAATTGCCAAGGGGGTAAAACTAGGCTACATTAAGAAAGACTACAAATTAATTGGACATCGTCAGGTCAGAAACACGGAGTGTCCCGGAGAAGCTCTCTTCCAAGAAATCTCGACGTGGGATAGTTTTGAACCAAATGTTTAAATGTCTATACTTATTAAAGCAATTAACTCCATGTCTAGACTGATTTTTAGATATAATCCTTAGTCAATAATAAACATGTTATTGTTATTTCTTTAGCCTTTCTTTATGTTATTATTCGGCTATTAAAAGTTTTATGAAAATGTTATTTTTATTTTATATTATTTCTAATTTGTGTATTGAGGCGACGACACGAGAAAAAGCTTCACTTAATGGTAAATGATAAACTTGTCCATAACAATATGGCTCAATTTAGCATGGTATATGTGGTTAAGTCTCGTTACCCCAGTAATTACACTAGCTTACAGCACCTTTCAAACCAGAACACTATGTTTGCACATTACTAGTTGGGGGCAAAAATAAGGGCTGCGGTGGCACCTATCAGTGAAAAGAAGCTACTTTTTTAGTCAATGCATTTTTTTTTATTAATGGTAAGTTAAAAATATTATTCATTCAAAAATTTATTGTGATAGAACAAGTAGATTCATAAAAGATTTTTATATTTAGATAAATTGTTTCAAAAGGCCTTAATTATTACTCATTTCCTTCCTGTACTGAATGGGCGATATATCTTCCTCGGTCCAATGCTTGACAGAAGGTGTGCCCAATGACTTAAGATATTATTAGGGTTATCCGTGAATTTAAATAAATGTAGAGCATTACTTGACAAACTTAATTAATTTTTAACATAATAAACTAATAAAGAGTTACAAAACTAGTAACAGTCTCATATTCAAATATTTAATACAAACGCCAAAAAAGAATACATCCAAATCCGATCAATACATATGTATTGTGTTTTCTACCACAGTATTTGTATTTTTCACATTAATGAATTATTAATATTTTTATAGAAATTATTTTCTTAAATCTAAAATACATAATATAAAAAATATTTTCAAATTATAGTAGCCCTGAACGATGACGTTATCTATGCGCAGGCGCGGCAAGAATCAGGAAGGACGGCGCCGAGACAAACTACGTACTACAAAATTCACAGTAAACTATTATTTATAATTTTTACACAAATTGATATAAAATCCACAGACAAAATTTAAGTGCAAAAACTACTTTATTTTATACATCGGAATGATGACCCTGTGAAAAGAGCAACGTTTTAGACTTTTTTCATTAAATGATTGGACAGAAACTTCATTACTTCTAAGCTAGAAGGATAAAGAACAGATGTTCGTTCTTATACTGTTAAAATGTCCACAGAGCTTTGGAAATACACGTGGTACAGTTTCAGAAAGCTAATCTTTGGTAACCTTTACAGTTTCATGCGTATAACTCCAGCGAAATTGGCTCGTTTCCAACGGGTAAATGTTAATGAAACGGACATTAATAGAGAAACGTAAAATAAATTAAGAGTAAAAAAAATATTCTTTACTAGCACACTGCTAACAATGAAAAACATATATATAAAGCTGAAGATTATTGCTAAGTCCTGAAAATATAAATAAAAGCGTTAAATTTAAAAATGAATTTCCTACCCATTAAACTCATACTATACATTTATTTTTCATAGCGATGACCGCAAAATAAAACTATTTATGTTACTCTTCTTGTTTTCAACTTATATCCCTTTAAACAAACCATTTTTTTCCTTTATCTCCTAATTCCTTCTAAACCGCACATATAAAAGTGTTCCAAAATAGATACATGTGACGCTGGATCATTATATTCAAGACATCCGATCTTCACTAAAAAGTTAACACTTCTATGCTCGTTTTATATATTATTTCCAATCACATCATTATTGGAAGTTGATATATTATGATACGTGAAAATAACTCGCACAGATTTCTATTATATAGATAGAAATTCTATTTTTGGTGCACCTGTTATAGTATGTAAGTCAATAACTCAATTACAGCTTTAATGAAGAAACTCATGAAGCTTCAAATAAACAACAACAATACTCTCTTAATATAAAAAAATATTTTTGAATTCCTTATAATTTTTTATATAATTTTAGTATTAGGTATAACTACATATTTAATTTTTTTCCATTATTATTGACTATAACTTATATAAGTTTTTGTTTTTTAATTTTGACCAATATTTCAATGGATTTTGAACTAATTTAAAGCAGAACATAAATTTTTAAATTAAAGCTTCTTTCATTGAAAGACTGCTTGACACAATTTCTAAGAACATTTTTTGTGGACAGATGATATCCACTTGATTCTACTTGGCCAGCACGTTGAATAAATGACTTTGACAACCATAATTCATGGTAAGAGAAGGCCTCGAGTTCCACTAGTAGGAACATTAAAGTTATTTATGTAACTATTAATATTATACATTAATGATCATATTTTTTTAACAACAAAAAAGTTGCATGAATTTTACTTCTGGTCTCTATTGCCGAAGACCGTTTAGGTAGGACAACCACACTCCTATTGCTGCTGACAAACAGTAATGTCCAAACATTACTATACTCCGGTTTAAAAGACGTCGTAAGCTAACAACATTTCTGACTTAACATATATCTAAGGGCGACGAGCGGAATGTGTGATCTTAAACAGCGCCATATTGTTAGGGGTAAATGAATAATATACTATTACTTTAACACCTTGTTTGCCTCATATAAAAAATAAGAATATTGAAGTAGTTTTTTTCTGTACAAAATTGAACATCAAATATAATCTGTTGATAGAGCTGATGTTTAATACATGGTGCACGCCTTGGCACACCTATTTATAAGTCCCAGTGGATTGTTCAGCTCTGAAATACCGATGGTAGTCGCAAACCGCGCGCACCCGCCGCCGCGTCTCCGCGTCCCACCCAATTACATTTCTGTATCACCAACTGTCCCTCTCGAGAAATATATACGGTTGATCCTTCCAAGTGTTGTGTTCGGTGTGTTTCATTTTAGTGACAATTTCTGTTTCAAGAATTTACGAGTGATACGTCATCATTACACAGACACAAATACAAGTGGATTGACGTAAGAAAAAAAGTATTAAACGCCATCCGAATTTTATATATAGTTTGAAATTTATTGTCTTGAGCTTTCATATACGTAATTACATTAATTAAATTATAGATTTTATGTTTTAAAACTACTCATGGTTATCTTATTTGATTTAATAATACATTATCTATTTTGGACGTTCAAAGTTGCTTTGTTGTCAATATAAATAATATTTTGTGTACAACATTCGTTATGTTTTAATAGTAATTTAGACTATAAAAACAAAACCTGGAAAAATTATAACATTATAAAAATTTTCATGATTTCAACCCCGTAAAACTTATAATTACAATTATTATTTCGTTATTTATATACAGTATAGTAAATTCGTGAAGTACAAAATCATTGCCAACTATATTCTTCTATAATCAATATTTTACAAGACAAGCAGAACAATGTAATGAAATAAATATGAGATTGCTTATTAAACAAAACAAAATGTATTGTCATGTAAAGTCACAGATTTATCATCTTTATCGGATACTGGAGTTAGTAATTTTACAAAAAGAAGAAAAGGATACACTCATTTGTTAATAATCATAAAGTGATCGTAAATAAACAAACGTAAAGTTAATTGTAAGATCAGTTACTAATAATAAATGATTGTGTTTTATTTACACTGTCGTGGGATGCCTTCTTCATCTGAACTTCTTTTTAGGTACAGCGGTCAGATTAAAGAAACTATTTTAGTCTTTATCTATTATTTCTTTTTAATGACATTTACCTCGTCTCCGTTAGTAATAAAATTAAAACGAAATATTTGAAATCCCAGACGGTTATTGGCAACTTAAATATATTTCGTGAAAAGATTTAATAGAATTAGAAATTAGTTATGTTAAAAAGTATACGATATTTATTGTTCTAAACACACTTCACAAAAGACTTGAACACAGGCCTACACGATGCCGATCGGTAACGTGAGCAACAACGCAGCAGTGCGGCGGGACAGCTTCAGGCCGCCCTGGGTTAAGGATAAGGATGCCGAAGCGCCGCCAGCATGGACTCAAAAAAAATTAAAACCTGTGGAGAGCACCACTAAGACAATGGATACAACCTCAAAATCTACAGAGGAAACGACGTCGAAACCTTTAAAACGTGAGTAATACGACAATAATTATTAATATTGATACCAAAACCACATTCTTTATTTTCGTTTTAAAATATAGATATAGCATAGAAATTAAATTAAAAAAAAAATCATAAATTATCGAAAAAAATATTTACAACATTTTACATTAATAGACAATTCACATACAATATTGGTACCTGTTTGTTCAAGAAATATATTTATCTACTTTGTTATAATTTGCCACTAGATGGTGCTCGTATAAAATTGTTTTACCTGTCTGAAACATCCACATGCTATAGCTATATTGGTTATACAAATATATAATACAATGCTTCACACGAATGAAATTATTGTAGTTTAAGCAAAGTGTTTCCTACGGCACGTACAAATAATCACAATGATAAATACTTTATTAGCAATTTCTAAACAATGCAACAGATCGCAGATGACCAGAAAAAAGCAATTTTTTTTATGATTTATAGGCGTAAACACTTTTTTGACTCTTCTAAACACTTATTTAACTTTTCGAAAAAATGTTGTGTAGTAATTTTTGGGTAAAAATCTCCATTTTGGTAGCCCTCAGCGTTAAGATCATATCACGATATTATCATGAACAGTTAATTTAGCCACAATAGCTATGATATGATTACATTCTCATCTTCAGGTCTTAGGTTATAAATATTTTCATTCAAACTATTTTTACAATTCAATATCAACCATTACTTCATCAGTTGTTATGAATGTAACACAACAAAAATAATAATTCCTCCCATTAAATTTTAATAACATTTGGCACCATTGTAAAAAAATCATATAATACTTAAACTTGTGTTATTTTAATGAACTTTAAAAAGTTTACGATTACCTACCAGTTCCAATGTGTTTATGAACTTCTTCCACTAAATATATTTACACAACATGTCCTAACGTTTGCATTGTACTACTAATGGATCTAGAAAAATTAGACCCTGCTATAATAAACGTGTATTTTTTATTATCTCCGTTGAAAACGACAATAAAAATTAAATTCTGTATAACCAATAAACAAATATGAGTATACTCATAAATACAATATGTATCGATTCATTCATTAACATACTTGTAATATTTTAATACTTCAAATTTATAATATTTTAAGCTTGTCTTTAGTAACGGACAGGCACTATGAGAAGCTTTGTCATGAATATTGGGTTTTGCTTTGTATTGCTTTATATTATAGTAAGAAATAATGACGTATCTGTAAAGATAGTAAATATGACTGGTGGTATGTCTCTGTTGGTGAAGACTATTTGAGTAGGCACCTCGGCTTTTCTTGTTTTTGACGCCAAACAGTAGTTTGCAAACATTACTGTGATCCGGTTTAAAGGTTAAAAGCTAATGAAATTACTGAGATAACGAAACTTAACACTCAAGTCACTTATGTCTCAAGACGATGAACGTAATTCCGTGCTGTGTACACCATCTTAATATATTCTCTGATGATGTTACCGCTGACTCATCTTTTGAGACGTATACAGCTCATCTGGTGCTGGGCACGCGGACCTCGGGGCCTACGGCCTATTAACCTAAACCTACCCTAATGTTTCTACTGCTTATATAAATGTAGTTGTCCGGCGGCGGATTTACATGTGTCTTGGTTATGAAATTGATTGAAGTAGCGAGCCTACTCGGTCGTCGAAGACGGACTCAGGTCCGTTATCCGACCACCTTCGCCTGTGTCGGAAGCTCGGGGTGGTAAGAACCGCCCCGTAACGCAGGTGTACTTTGTGTACGCGGTATGTGTGTTGCTGAGACGCTGCACTCTGAAGCCAGGTCGGCGTGATGTTACCATGAGGCGAGTGTTGATAATGTCAGAGGAGAGGGTTTGGTTAATGTCGTGCGTGTTGCTGATATCTGCAGTGTTGTGCGTGGTAATGGTGTGCGGAACTCCTTGGGATACTGGGATTAGCGTACACTATATTAACTAGCATCACATTGTTATGGGCAAGCCTATCATTCACCATCAGGTGAACGTCGTGCATGTCTCGTCGCATCGACGAATTAAAAAGGTTTGTATACTGTGAACTTGAAAATGTAAATAAACTAAAATAACTAATGTTCCGTGGCTTTGATAACGTTATGGTGCCTTGTGTATTATCCCAACTGATAAGTTACCAACGTATAAACATTCCGTGAAATAAAAAAGGTTCAAAAGTAACTTCATTACATGAACCCTTAAATTGGTATACGTAGTCAGCTAAGTGTAGCTGATTATAAAAGTATGGTGGTGGATTATAAAAATACGGTTGACAAATTTACCAAGTCAGAGACACGTTAGTGTAGTAAGTGTGCTTATTTTTTCATCGACGCCATATTGAAAGAGGGCTATTTTTCAAACTGCATGTGTATGTAGGTTGATATATATTTACCTACGTAATGACGTCAACCTCTTGCCCGAAACTTTGGCAGGGCACATGGACATTTGACTCTTTGTAAACGTTCAAAACTTCACCAGTCTGGAGTTTGGTAGCGAATAACGCGATAGTGTTAAACGGATAATGTTTTACGGAATATAAAAACGTTAAGTGTGTTGTGTAAAGTAACTGTGCTTTGTATGATCCTGACAACTGTGAGCTGATCATTTTCTATCAACTGATAGAAAATCGATCTCAAAAGTGATTATCTAAGAGTGATTCTAGCCGTAAAGTTCAACTAATACAATGGCTTTTTCTTCATTTGCTTTATAACAATAGGTAAATATTATAAAAAAATTGAAAACCCTTAACAGTTAGAATTACTTGCAATTTTTAAAGGTACTTATTTACAATGCAACATATATAATTAAATGCATGATCAAAAACTTTTAAAGATAAAGTAGGTTGTCCATTTGAGACACCTTATGTTTACAGTGACAATAAAGAGGCGTCGTGTGTAATGATGACTTTTTACGAGTAATTAAAATCACAAAATTTTACTATCATGACGTATCTTTAGACGATACAGTTCACAGATATGTATTCCGACGCGGCCAACGCCAACGGATCGCGTTATTTTTAGAGAGGACAGACATTTTACAAAATAAACGGAGTTGTCGGTGTTTTGCTATGATTTATCAAATCGTGCTGTGCTCAACGCCAAAAATAATTTTAAAATTTATGTTACAAAATATTGAATGTTTATTTGCGATAATACACTTCTTAAGTCTTCTTTCCGTACTTCATTTAAGTAGGTTCCACTGGAACCCAATTTGGGATGTCAAACAACCATACTCAAATCTTGAGGCAACAACAATGTAGTGCAATATATATAATCCTAACTAGTGCAATACTAAGTAGATAAATCACTTGGTCATCTCGAGGCTTTATCAAATAAAAAATTACCCTTACTCGATATATAAGAGTAAGGAAATAATTTTTCGTGCATGGTTTTGTAAGAACACAATAATCCTCAAGGATCACTGTGAAAAGGTCAAAAAATTCTAAATAGTTTTAAAGAAAGAGTTGTTTTTATTCAAAATAAATTAATCAATAAGGCTGTTTTAAATTTTAAGCTTTTAATCTGGCAATAAAGCTTTATCATCACTTATTAAACATCTATTCCAATTTTCTTTCATTTCTTTCTTCATAATTTACTAAACAAATTTTTAGTGGAACAAAAAAATGTAATTTAATTTATACACTAAGGTCTAATTCATCTTGCATGTTATAAAATCTGAGATAACATAAACTGTCGACCTGTATGTGTGAAAATTTTTAAATAAAATTAACAACACACTACTAAAACAACTTTTGTTTATATGAACGTATAACACAATTTAAGCTTTTATAAGAACAAGTACACAACGAAACTCATCGTGATATTTTTAAGTCGATCAGAAATTGAGAAGTAATAGAAAAACAGGGCAGCAAAATTTAATTTCGTAAACACACTTCTGAATTAATTCATTCCAATAAAACACATTGTTCTTTTATCATTTCAAGAGATTAAAAAGATTGGAGTGACAATGAAAAAGAGACATTGTTCGGAGATCGACGGCCGATGGGGTAAAATAGTCCTGGTGGACATTTCTCATAATGCTCATGAGATCGATAATAATATAACTGTTCTTTCATGTTTTATTTGATTGCAACACTTTTTTTTTACATTTTCAAATTGTTACTTCAGAAATTATGAAAAACTGGTAACGATCTTGACAAATTACAACGTTAAAATAACGAAGGTCGTCCGACCATCTTGGCATCCGTCGTGTTTATTTACGTGCGCAAATGTTATCAAATGCAGCAATACGGGGTCGTCACACGTGTTTTCATTAATATAAAATGTACCAGTTAAAATAAGTTATTGTAAATATTAAATCGTAATTTGATGTATTCCCATTACACTAATAAATCTATACCATTAACAATTCCCAAAAAAATTGTAATAGCTTAAATACTCGCAAAACTTCGTCCGAATAAATATCAGAATGATTTTATTAAATTAGATTTTAACAATTACTTCTAATCGCCAATCGGTTATTAAAAACCTTTGGAAAACAAACTTTGAATTTTTTTGGGTTTTCCCTAAATACATAAAGTCACAAGGATAATATAGTTAATTACGTTCTGAGATCATGATAGAAAATTGCCTGCAATTGACTTATAGTTTGCAATTAACGTTTACTGATAAGATTTATACAAGTAAATTTCACTGAATGCACTCTCAGGAGCAGTTCAATAAAACAAAAATCTTTAGTAGCACAAAGTTGATAGGGGCAAGTTGTAATACTCTATACAAAATACTGTTCATAAAGACAGCATCTTGAAATATTGAAGGTTTTTATTTCCTGTCCATTCAAGAATAATAAAGCATAAAATACTATAACTGATTAACTAATAATAATACTTATTACACTAACACTTGCCTTTCCTTGTTTATCACAAAGGGATTTTATAATAAGAAGCGGATATTTATTCAATACAAATATTAAATTTATGTACAAAATGAAAAATGAAAAAGGAATAACAGCAACATAATTTTTATGTTATAATTAATTAAATTTATTACGGAATTTGTGAAGATTTTAAGTAAATTGATAACGGTAATTGTTTTTTTTTTTATTTATTTTATGATCATGATGTTTCGATTGCGTTGCAGCAGCCGTGGTAACGGAGGGACTGAGAAAACAATTGAATAAACGCGATAAAATTCGTAAAAAAATCGTTTTGTGAAATTTCAAAAGTAAAATCATTAACTGTAATTCAGTTATTTAAATGTTTGTAATTTTTTATATTTTTATCATCGGAAGACATAAACATTCATTATGCTTTTTGCAGCGGTGTTAAAGAAACAAACAACTATTAAAGAAAAGCTTGAAAACGGAGCAACAGAACCGATACAAGAAAAACTCATCAAGCCCTCTGCTACTAAAGAGGCAGACAGAGTAAACAGAACAAACGATGATAAACCAAGATTTTCAAAATCATCTTTGAAAACAGTTAAAATAATTAATTCGGACGACAAGAATGATAAAGTTGCGGAAAAACCAATATTAAAAAGTGTGAAAACTATCGATGATAAAGCAAAAGACAAAACAGTTACTATTATAGATCAAAAACTAACTGATAAAAAAAATTCAAAACAAAACAATTCAGTAAGTGACCAATCTTCTTCTGATAAAGTAACTTTAAATACTGCAAAAAAAGAGAATAAACAAATTGAAAAAACTCCAGAGAAGACAAAAATAGAGTTAAAACCAAAATCAAAAACAGAAGAAAATACTACAACACAAGAAAAAAGTAAACTCGTTGACAAACAAAAAACAGAAGAAAAAGAAAAATCGACGGAAAACAAGTCTAAACAAGAAGAAAACTCTCAAGATAAATCGAAAATGGCTTCGAAACCTCCTCTTGAGAAGTCAACTTCAAAAGTATGTCAATTACACTTTTTTGTGATAGCTTAAATCTATACTAAATAAATGAATTGTTTCTTTTTAAGCTAATAAATTTTTATAAGGAATAATTTTTTGCATGGATCATTTGTGATAAGTTTTTTTTTAATTTTCAATTATTGGCAACTGCGCATAGTTTTGAAAAAGCGTATGTATTAATAAAAAATCATAAGAAACTTGAAGATAAATAAAGCATAAATTCTTTATTGTTCCGATAAGTTAATGAGTTATTTTGGAATTTTTCAGCTACCGCCTACACCGCGGAAAACATCTTTGCAAAAAGCTCCATCAAAAGATGAAGTAAATATGAAGAAATGGAGGGACCCCTTACACGAAAGAGTAAAAGAAAATATAGACAAAACGTTGGCCAACGAAATCCCGAAAGGACACACCTTAACAAAAAATGAGAGTTTAAGAAGTAAGTTACTCTTTTTTTACTTTATACA
>DWLS01003137.1:0-16388 GCA_018246255.1 Pachliopta kotzebuea | reverse complement strand
GAAACGCACAACAACTTTTTTGGCAGTTATAATGGAGCGGTTTTGCCATGGCTATGGAATATAATACCTACAAAAAATTATAAATGTGAAACTTGATTATTAAATTTAATAACATTACTAGTTGTGTGCAGTAATACACTTTTAAATATTCCTTTGGATTTCCCTATTATCTTTTCAAGATTTAAATTATTTTCTAAATCAATAATATTTAAGGAATCACTCTAAAATATATTATGTCCTGTATAATTAGCCAACCTATTTTCTTGAAAGTTTGTAAACATTTAGCCCTTATTTATTAATTTTAAAATTGTTAAGTAAATAAGATTGTTGTTATTTCTTCTTTATTAAGTATAATAAAAACATTTACAAAAAAGCTGCAAATCACACACACAATTAATTTATAGCACTTAAAGTTCATTCCTACAGTGCTGTTAAACTTTACTATTTTTGAATCTTCTCTAAAAGTAACTCCAGTCTGCCCGTCATCACTGGCTGGCCTCTCTTGGTCTTCTTACTCAATTTCTTGTATCTTTCTTGTTTCTTCATTTTATATTCTTCCATCTTCTGTGTCCTTTCTTGTTTAGATTTCTCTATATCTAACTTCTTTTGAATTTTCTCTTGCTTAATCTTTTCATAGTGCTCTTTTGCTCTTTGAAATGGATCTTTTTTTGTCTTCTGTACAATTGTTTTCTGATTTTCTTTTTCTATTAAATCAGGATGTTTTACGAATCTACCAACATTAGGTTCATTAGAATCATTGTCTTCGTCAAATGATTTTGGTCTATATGAACCAAGCATTTGATCATTTTTAATGCTCTTGTGGTAATTATATAACATTTTCTTCTTCCTTTTCTCTTCCCACTGTTCTAGTTTGTATTTTTTACTGTATTTTTTAAGGCGGTAAGCCTTTTTATCAAATGGTTTTTTATCCCCATTTTCTTTTTGTTTTTTTAACTCTTGACGATTACTATCGAAATCATTTTGTCGGCCTATCTTTTTATTACAGGTTGATTTATCAACTTCACCACTATTACCTTGAGGTTTTTTATTTTGAAGAAAAAAAGTGCCCCGTTTCTTTTCCATGTCTCAAAAATTAGATCTTCAAACCTATAATGAAATGAAAAAGCGTGTTTGAAAACAAAAAAAGAAGTAAAAACCAGGCAAAAAAAGCAAAAATGAAATCATAAAGATATAACACTATTTTAAATGTAGATATAAAGATAAATTACTTATACAATATTAAGATACTACTACATATAATGTTAAATATAAAAAATCACGCTTTTTCATTTCTATATCTAAATTAATAATGGTGTTTACAAAATAATTACAAAAGTAAAAAACTTAGAAATTATATTATGTCAAACTTGGATATATATAGATATATAACATGATAAATGAAATTTTTGTTCTTATTTTAATTCTTATTATAATTTTTGTAAATAAATATTTGAACAATTATAAATACATAAATAAAATAACTTTTTAAGGATTATGTAGTAAGCCATATGTTAAAAAATTTCATGGTCACATTATGTTTCCCAGATTTTAATAATTAAGTCTTAAGTTAACTTCGATATCAGGAGTATATGGTGTTTTGCAGGAATAGTGTAGTGTTTCCTCATGTATTCTGGTAATAACCAGTTCAAATAATCAAGATGAGATATGTATCACGCGAAACAGTAGCTGGCTGTGACGTAAATGTCGTCACACAACTTATCAAGAGATACCGATATATAAGTCTAGAAAATTCTTTTTCATGAACAGAAATGAATCTTTACTCAGTGTGATATTACGTACACTATGGAGATAATGTTACATTCTTATATCTACTGAATAAAAGCCAAGAAAATGTATCATACGTATATTTAAAGACTGCGATTCAGTATTTTCTAATTAATTGTAATGAATACGAGTGTAAGTGCACTAAAGGTTTGGATCTCGCTCGAAATTATTATATTTAGTGTATATCAAAGATGAACTTACCAAATTAAGCCACCCACTGGGTAGGCTTTGAATTATCGGCGGAATCTTGATAGTTTAATTGCACTTGGCACGAGAAAACTTAACCACGATTGCAGATTTTTTGTCACGGTTTTTTAAAGATTTTACTTTACCGACCATGCCCTAATGTGATTTTTATTTAGTAATTTTTACAATGAAACGCGATGGACGTTTCGCAAAATGTCACAAAAGGAACGAGACAACGAAAGTAGGTAGGAAGAACACATGCGCGTGTCGCGCCCTCTACGAGTTTTATTTTGTTGAATTCTTCGATCGCTAAAACGGAGCATGCGCAATAATATTTTAAATATTATATACATAAACATTTATATAATGCATAACGATACAAGATTTAATAATACTGAAAGTACATAATAATTTCATATTTGAATTACTTAAAATAATAATTATGAAAAAGAAACTATGAAAAATACTGGCCGGAAGTATTTTTCGCGTACATAGGAATAATGAACAATAAATTGCCATCTACAAAAATATTAAAAAAAGATTAATATGTAATTTATTATTTTGCATAATTTGTTAATTTTTTATTATTAAATCATAATAACGTTAATGGTTAGAGTGGGTTTGACCACGATTTCATGAAATGGTAAGCGCTAATTTATGATAAAAAAGCACACTAGTGTAGATCAAGTATTGATGACTGCACGTGACCCTGTGGTTTATACTTTCCAATAGATACTTCATTATTACCAATACAAAATAATATGGTCTTCGTGAAAACCATACATTCTCAATTAAATGATATCCGAAAAAAAAATTTTAGTTAAAAAGATACATAATCTTGTAAATATATTTTGTTGTTTTTTAATTACCTTTGGGGATTTCTCTGTCGCCTATTGATCTTATTAAAGATTCGTAAATTATTCTGGACTGTAAAAAAATTTTGGAAGAGGTTTTTATTGCACCTAAAGTGTGATAATGTGAAATAAAAAGCCATATTGCATTTTTGGTAGGTATTTTAATATTTATTTTAAGCTTCTTCAAGTCGTAACTGTATCTTTGGGTTTAACTCTGGCCGCATGTCAATGTACTCGAATCCGTCCATGTCTGCGGGTATTGGATTTCTAGGTTCATGTGTACCACGTAAGACAGTACGCTTATGTAAAGAAGTTTAAAAATTTAAAAAACAGAAATCTATAATAATATTATCAACGTACCAACCTCCTCAAGGCCAGACTGATGGATAAATACCATTATTTCTATTATTGGATATGCTGACCTAAGAGTATATTAAGTGTTGATTATTTATGCATATTTTACATAAACGAAGGGACAAATAACCTATATTTGTCTTCTACTTCTTTCGGAGTTAAGTGATTCTTCCTTAATTTCTATCAACACAGCTTTTTAAAATTGTTTTTACCGCACTATGATTTTTTTATACATTTGTCAAAAATGCAAATATTGCTTTAATTATATCTTAGTTTACTTTTAGTTTTAACACCTCAATTTAAACCAAACTCAAATTTTCGAAGGAAGTGAAAGTTAAGGCACAATCTCAGAAACTATATTTATGTTCCCATAAAATTTGATTGTCTTAAAAAATATAATTTATCTAAATTAACTAAGTGTTTATTTTGACTTTTTAACAAGTCATCATCATCATCATCATCTCAGCCTATTGCAGTCCACTGCTGAACGTAGGCCTCTCCTTAACAAGTATATACAATCAATCACCACTCTGTCAAGTGTGATACCGAAGGAAGAAGCCTACAAAGAGGAGAGGAGTTCAGTTGATATAGTAATAGTGATGATCGAATATTTAATGAAAACTGGAAGCAAGCTATTGTTGCCGGATACCGTTTAAGTAGTTGCTATTACCGCACTCATATCTGCAAACAGTACAATAAAAATATTACTGTATTCTCGTTTGAAGGGCGCTTAAGCTAACAAAATTATAAGTGTTACGAGACTTAATATCTGGAAACCGACGAGAAAAACTTTTCCTTCTACTTAGTCGTTTCAGTCTTGACGTACTGGTCGTGGCCATCGACTCAAAGTAGTGCGGCAGAAACATCTTACCTAGCCCTAGAATGTTATGTGCCGGTTTTTTAATTACTATTAGGTGAAAGTCTTTCGCTTTTCATCACTAAGTTATATAAATCAAACGAAACAAATTCCTACAAGAAACATACATACTTAATTTTAAGGAATGTATGTATTTTGTCTGTGTATATATTCTGTATTATTGTCTACAAAACGTGTTGAAGGTAATTCTTTGCTTTTAAATAAAAAAATCGTTTAGTAATAAGAAGATTATTAGTTTAAGATATTATAATAAACCGCTTTTTTACCCACGTTTAGCCGTTTTGTTGTTGAATGTCCTCGTGAGCGCTTGATTGGATTCATTAGGTCATTTAGTTACAACTAGGGCTGTACCGAATAGTGCTTGACATAAAGTTTATTTTTTAATTCATTACACCTTTTCTTTAAATAAAAAGTTTTACCTACATACAAATTTGTTTGTTGGTTTTATTTGTTGATTAACAATTTAATTAATGCTTTCTACAAAGAGTTATATGTCTTTTATCTGACTCTTTACCGCAACGATTGTACGCTTGTCTTGTAACACAGAGGTCTCAGTGCAATTTTGGACTTTATGTTTTGGAGTACAGTTGATGGTGAAGAGTTTTCAATTCTCCCTGGCAAGCTACGTCCTTCATAATATAAAAATGTTGCTCTAACAGCACTGCTGTCAACACTGTCGACATATAAAATCCAATGTTCGGTTTGAAGACGCTTGGAAACGATCTGATTGAAGACGATTGGAAACGAACCCAAAGGCCCGTTTCCAATTTACATCATGTGAAATTTAGGTTAAGTGTTGGTCCATTGTCGGCACAGAAGACTCTTTGTAGTAGAAATTCAACAGAGCTGCATATATAAAAAAGCCAAAGCCATACAAAATTATTAAAAATATATTAACATACTGTTTTACGATAAAAAAAGGTGTTTGGGAATAAGTTTAACGAAACTGAACTTTTAGTTAATACTTACAGATAAATTTTGCAATAATTGTAAAATGGTTAAGAAAATATATAGAAAGAAATTTATAACTTTCTTACGTTACAGCCTTTTCACATATTGGAAAACCGAAGGGCCGACGGAAAATTTATTAATTACTTCCACCTCAAAAACGTCAAACGATATTTAACAATTTACCTATTGGTTTAAAATGAAATGCGTAAGTTATTGTTTGACATATTCTTTATATGTCTATCCCTGTTTATTGTAAAAGTTAGACCATGACAATGTTTAGTTATGTATTAATTTAAAATAAATAGATTTGGTTTAATCTAATAAGCTTTACTATCAGACAATATCGAAACATAAGTAGGCATAATGTAACCTAATTTTAGGTAATTTAATAAATATTTTGAATAAAAGATATTTCCGTTTATTGTCAATGGGATTGTGGTCTAACACTAGTTTAATTAATAACGAAGAAATGGCGTTTCAATATATTATTTACCACACAGAAAGTGAAGTAGTAAATGTTAATTTCCATGTCTTAAAGAAATATATGTACATAAACTATTGGAATGTCTATCAATCAGCCAGTATTGAAGAACTTTTTATATTATACTAATAATAAATAGTGAAGTACGGTTTATAAATGTGTGTAGATGTTGGCAGAACATTTGGTACAAGCAATGGACAGTGGACAGTTCATTCAATCGCCAGTTGTGAAGCAGCCGCCGGTATAACCAGTTTTTTGGTAACAAACTCTCCCGTCCATTGCGATGAATTTTTTCGTTACCAGATAAATTACGACCTCAAAGTTTTAAAAATAAAAACCCTTTTTACACAGACAATTATTTTTTTTATAATGTACAAATAACCTTTAAATAATAACTATGTAAAAAGTGCGGTGTTAGTGGAAAAGGTTTTTAAAATATGTGTGTGTGATGAATGAAGAATTGGAATATTGTTATAAAAATATTAATTAAAGGTGGGCTTACAGCAACAATTTTTATTTAATTATTACTTTAAATAAATTAAAAATTCATAACAAATTAATACCTTTCCATATTAAAATAATTGTTTAAAGTATTTAACTAATTTAAAGATTAACTGAGCAAGGTTATAACATCTAGAAATCTACAGGAATAATGTGCTCGCTTTTTATAGTTGGAAGATCAGGAAAACCATCTAGGCAGACCACAACTGTTGTTTCTGTTGCATATTAAAAAAAAAATATTATTTTCTTCCAATATGCCAGGTTTAAATATCATGTTTTTATTTCAAATGCTTAATATTGTATAAATGCCTGGTTTAAAGACAGATATATTGCTTCTAGATTTTCTTACTTAAAACATAGTACCATTGGATAGGAAGAATTCGATAATATCTAGAAGTTAGGTACAAAAGGAGTTTTGATTTGTCGATAGTTTCTAAATATGTTAAGCGATAGGATATTCAGAGCAAAATAAAGTTACTAATGTAACAATTCTGGACCTATTTGCTAGCATTAAATTATTTTTTATTTATTTAATACACTATTTCAGTGACAAGGATTCAGAGCACTGAATTATTTAATCGTTAATACGTTATATATAACGTATAATTTAAATTGGGTGTTTTTAAAATATTTTCATATACATATATATGAATAATAAAACATTGCAATATAAGTAACAAATTTAAATGACAACATTTTAAATTCTACAAAGATTTGTTTCCTTTAATAAATAGAATTAAATTAAAGTTTCTTATTTAATGAACACATTCGAATATTACATAGCTTTTTACTATTCTCTCGTAAATGTCGAACGATTGCCGGACTTAGTACTTTACTAACAGGATAGACCTAAGAACTACGTTAATTCTTCTTCTAATTAGTTGTTTTTTATTTACGGAGTATGCATCAAAATAATATAATACAGACAAAATACAATTTTTTTTCCAAATAATTACTTTTTTCTGAAACAAGATTCAATGTCATATTGACTCAATTAGGTTTAATTATATATTGTTTATTAACTATATATTTACCAATTTTTTTTCGTAGATTTCAATAATCTATTAAAAATCTGCCTCGGCTATGTTATTAGTAATAATAAAAAATACGCTGTTTAAAGATTTGGTTGTTATTGTGTTAGAAAAAGAATGGAAACACTATTACGTGCATCATTGTCTGCAGTCACTTTCCACTTATATATTCATTTATATAAAATGGTTCTCATGTTTTGTAAGTGACACGAAAAACAACCTAAAGCTAATATTATTACTTATTATTCATAAAGGTATTTACTAATAACGTAAAGCAGAGAATTAACGATAGCTCTGTATTATAAAATCCTTCCCCTAAAGCTAGTGCTTACCTTAGTCCTAATAAGAATAGGACTAATGTAAATACCGGCAGAAGGCGACTAAAAGAGTCCTCAAGTTCACAGGTCTCTGCGTGGAGACCTTTAACAGTCAATCAGAGACTCCGGAGCCAGTCTTGGAATGACTCTTAAAACAATGGGAGATTCCTCGTAGGTTTCTGAAAGTACAAATACATAGATTACATTGGCCGTATGTTCCAATGAAAATAACTTGTACAACCTAAAAAGTAACTTGATAATCCTTTCACTGTTTTCACTAAAAAAATGTGAAAGTAATTAAAAGTACAGCTTTACAATGTACTCGACAATATAAAAATGGATACCTTATCATAAATATGCAACTTGACTTTTTTTGTGACCATATACTAATTCAATCGACTTAATAAAAAATATTTCAAGGCAACTCTGTATTTAAATAGCGACAAGTTTAGCACGAGTCCACTATTAACATATATTTATATTGATTTGCTTTATCTTTTTAAAATATTTAAAGCTGATTAAATAATGTTAAATATCTATATACTATTAAGACGTTCCTTGGGAGTGGTCTATGTCCAGCAGTGGACTCCCGCGCGCTGGTAATGATGATATAACTTTATACTCCTATTATTACGCGAGAACTGTTGTAACTAAATTAAAAATAAAGTCGTGACTTGAACTTCCGGTAATGGAAAACAGCGGGAGGAAATCCACATGGTCCAAGAACATAAGATATTCGCGCATATATTACCATCTATTATTTAAATTTATTCGTTAAAATTTAAGTCTTATAAAAGTTACAAAATAAAAAAGGTTTTAAAGATCCTTTTAAGTTCCAAAAAGTCACTAAAATATAAGTATTGTTAGCAATACATGATTATTCAAATAACTTTTTAGCATGTTATTCTAACTTACAGTCATTACAACGAAGCGCGATGTAAAACTAGTTTAACCGCTTTACGGTGCCAGAGGAATATAATAAATCTAGTTCAGCACCCGGCATCGCACTCATTGATTTCATTCATACTTATATAATAAACCTTAGATTAAAAAGCAAAAAAATTCTCAATATCCCACAAATGGTATGAAAATGTAAAATTTTTGTGCTAATCATGAGAAATATTTCCGATCTTCACTAAGTACAAAATAATACAACAGTAACAACCTTATAACTTCTGTATATAAATTATTATAATTTTTAATAAGAATTAGAGTAGCATAATTATCCTGCTGGTAGTAGAGAGGCTGAAGGGTCTTCGGGTGCCAAGGGTAGTCATCGTTGCTTACCGAACGAATTCGCGGATAGCTGCGTACACGGACTCCCAACCACATTGAGGTTATTAGTTGGAAATGCTCCATAACCATATTAAAAAAAAGCCGGAAAGACGACACATAAGTCGTCTTATTGTCAGGATCTCTATTTCCTTTATAAGATTAAAATGTGCCGGAACGGCCCAGGGGTTCACTTTCAAGCTTTAGACACAAAGGTCATGAGTTAGATTCTCAGTGAGATGTTTCGTTTTTGCTTTTTCCTCCCTTCCGTAGTGCTTAATTTAACCTTTGATTACTCCTTAACCAGAAGAGCTATGGACTTTTCATTTCGAATTTCTCATCTTGTACTTTATTAAATCTTGGAAGAATATCCATCCAGCTCTACCGGTTTAAAAGTTATAAGCATTAATTTGTATTTACGCTGCCTTAAATCATCATTGCATCAGTCTCTTTTACACTAATGTACTAGATAATTGAAATTAAAATCAAAACATAGTTAAAGACAGATCGACAAAATACTTGTACTGATTTTAATTTACATATAAATTGAGCACGTGGCAATAAAGTGGATTGTCTATACATAAAATTTTTAAAAAAATTGCTGTTCCTTTCTGTTTTATAGTTACCTAATTCATACATTAACTGGTTTTATACCATGACCTCCTCTGTTAATAACTTAGATTCAAAATTGATTTTACGCAATATGCTCACGTAAAACATATACATGTTCCTACTTTAATAACGATGAACACTGCCTGAAACAATGATAAAAAAAGGTAAAAGGAGGTTTTAACAAATAATAATCTCTTACTTATATATTGCTGGAGACATTACAGGGTTCCGGTTTGAACGGTGCTGTGAAAAGAAATTTTACGGTTTTACACTCCAATAAGAATCCACAAAGACCTTTTCATAATTGTAGATAACATTATCACCAGACGTTTTTGCACATTTTAAAGACTCTTTTTATTATGTTATCGAGCGTCCGGTTAATTTTAGTTTTATAAGATTAAAACAACGGTAAACTTTTTCACTGTGCAATAGTTGTCGATCTTTTTCTTTTATATTTTTCCTGTAATAAAAAGGTGTGTAAAGATTGCTGTTACGTTTATGTCTTTACCTATAAAAAAAGTAGAATATTTACCTCTAGTAACAGGTAATCACATAACAATAAAATTCTAGGTTATGTTTCTAATAAATGTTTACACAGCACTACATAGTATTCGACCTTCTTATACCTTAGGTGGTATCTTACGTACAGTCTGAAGAAGCCTAGAAACTGAAACTCAAATATGACCACTGCGAAGGTTTTGTACGATATGTCTTTTCGGCGTGTTTCTAATTCAAGGAATGACGTTGGTTATTATCATCAGATGATGGACATCCAGTTCTGAACACAAGACTCATTCAAAACGCTCCAATGCGTTGTTTATATACTTTTTTTTTGTTTTCAGTAAGATGAAACTGCCGCGATTGTTCGACTCTGTGCAGGGTCCGAGCATGGCGGCGAAACCGACCACAGTGATCCACCACGGTCAGTACACGGCCGGGGAGACGACCGGCGGACTTAGCGTCCTCTTCACCATGCTGTGCATCGTCGACCTATTCGGTGTGTTTCCGGTGGTCGCGCTGCCGAAATGCGTCATCGCTTGCGGTTCGTATCTTACTGTTTGAAGTACAGATTCTCAAAGAAGCGGGGTTAGATGAGTTTGTAAGAGCGATGTAATAACAACATGTGCGACTTGAACTTGAGCTTGAGCTTCTCGTATGTTCTATGACCAATATTTTTCAAAGTCATCTGCGTATTTATCCGACTCCTTACTTTCGTGTGATAAGCCCGTGTCCAATCAGTGGAAACAAAGAATACGTTTCATGTTCTTTACCACTTATCTTGTATTCTTGGATATATTATGTCAATTTTCGTTCATATTCGGTATTTTTCTCATTTATTTATGTGAAGTATACCTCAGACTAATGATATTGCTTACTACGTACGCATAATAAATTTTAATTGTAATGCATCTCATTCCAGGTGTTTACGGCATTCCTTTAGTATTGGCGGTGTTCTCGCTGCAGTTGTATACGGCAGTATTACTCGGAAAGAGTTGGCTTCTAGCATATGAGCTGACTCCTAACATACGAGAGAAAAGCAGGTAAAGAATTGCTATATTCTTAGCGAATTTATTTACAAAGACGAAAAAGATAGCTCGCTTAAAATAGTCTGGCTCTAATAAATTGACAGCTGAATCAGAGGAATACTATTACGCTACTGATTAACAATATGGGTGTGGTAGCCAGTAAGGAGGATTTGAATAAAGGTTACCATTTAACAATATCATGTATTTTGGAAACAACATTAAGGCAGACAAAAAATAAACATTTCTATTATTAACACTCATACATCTGTTCGATCTCTTACTCGATTACATCCATATAACTCTTCTTTTCTAGATTTCCTTACGCGGCAGTCGCGGAGCTCGCGTTTGGTGATAACGCGAGGAGACTGGTTACATTTTTCATTGACGCCACAGTCTTCGGCGCCGCCGTACCAAATTTCATATTCGGTGAGTGAAATGGAAACTATGTAGCTATAATCTAGAGACATTGCAAATACTAATTAATTAAGCAAACCTAAAAATTATTCATTTTATACATAAATTGATACTTATTTTTTGTCAGCATCGCAAAGTATGCAGTTGTTCTGGTGGAAGATAACCGGCGGCGGTGTGGGCGTGACATACTGTGTGTGGATGGTCCTCATCGGGCTCCTGCTCTGTCCGGTCATGTGGCTCGGCTCGCCGAAGGATATGAAGTGAGTAACGAACGAAACTATAATAACAATTGTAGCAGATATTAAGGTTTCTTTTTTAAGTTTATAGCGCGATTTGTTACACGACTTAAAACACGTATAACTGCACGTAAATTGAAAAATTCATTGGTGCAGGCCGGTTTCGAATCCGTTGTCTTCAACGTGGAAGGCTGGTGTTCAAACCACTAGGCTATCACGACTTCTATATTAAGGTGTTAAGCGTGATGTTTTTCAGTATACGATCATTTTTTAATGAATAACCCTAAATACTTTCAGGTCTTTGGCGCTTACGTCGGTGTGCTTAGTTGCCACAGTGGCGATCGCGACCTGGACCTGTATAATAATGGACGATGTGTCGCCATCCAGTTTGGGAGGCGTTATGGATTATTCGCCCAGTTACGGTGACTTCTTAGCCGCATACGGAATTATCGCCTTTCAGGTATCGAATAAGAAATAGAACGATATTGAAAAAAAAACTAACATACCTCAAAGTTTTTATTATAAAAATAAAATCTGTAAGATCAAGAAGAGTATTTATTGACATAGACTATTTTAGAATTTCTGTTAATATTGATATGAAGATTAATGTGCCATTAAGTCGACGTGTGAAAATAAATACAAAAACAAAGACAACTTTTCAGTTCGACATACATCCGATGTTGCTGACCCTTCAAGTGGACATGAAAGACAGCAGGCGCATCAACTCAGCGGTGCTGGGCGCCTTCCTGACCACTGGCTTCATGTTCATGGTCACTTCTTTGCTCGCAGCCAACCGTTACGGGAATAGCGTCGAGAACAATATACTGCAGGGTGAGTACAAAATATTTTTGCCATATGAGGATTTTCTCATTAGTACTACTACAATCATCACACAAACCAGAGTTTATTTTTACGTGATTTTTTAACCAAAATTCAACATACTTCGTGATATTAAAATAACTCTTTTTTTTAAGGTATGCCACCATCAGTCACTCTATACATAGTAGCATTGTTAGTCACGCTACAGCTGTGCCTGTCCAGTGCCGTGGGAAACTCCGCGCTATTCCAGCACCTTGAGGACTTGTTGAAAATTCCTAGAAGTTAGTCTTAAATATATTTAGTCTTAAATATATTAGAATATTTGTATTTCTTTAAAATTTTTGATCAAATTTTTGTGAAGAGAGGGACTATAGTAGTTTCCAAAGTTTTTATTTTTAATATTATAATATTGACAGAATATTTTCTATTACAGACTTCTGCGTGCAACGCTGCTTAGTTAGATCCGGAATTGTAGCTTTGGCGGTATTCCTTGGAGAGTCCGTTCCAAGATTCGATCTGGTGATGGGTCTTGTTGGCTCCACCCTCACCGGACCACTAATGTTTGTGTTCCCGCCGTTATTTTTCTTAAAACTTTGTTATCTCAAATCGATAAACATTAAAAAGGAGTTCTCTTTAACATATAAATTAAAGCATACGGTGAAGGACCCGCATCAAAATGGCGGGAACGGTTTACAAGACGGCGACGACGTGTCAAAGTTGCCACTAATCTCTTCGCCGATAACGGCTTACAAATATCAAACGTTCGGGAACTACGATGAGATATACCGCGCGTACATCGACGAGTACAACGTGAAGTGGTACGATGTACTGCTCGCCACGCTGGTGATGGTATTAGGCATGAGTGCCACGGTGATCGCGACGTACTCCAGCTGGGCGGAGGCAATATCGTCCGCTACATTCTCACCACCCTGCCTGCTAAACGCGACAGTGGCCGCAAGGAGTTTTCTACAAAACCCAAGCCCTATTTGAACATGTATTCAATTCAGTGTTATTTTTCAGTAAAGCCTTTTAGTTAAAAAAACACCAAAATGTTTGAGTTTAATAATTACCGTATTAAATAAATTATTGCAATGTATATTTTTTAAAATAATTACATAAAATGAGTAGAAAGCACTTTAACTAGGTAACAAGACTATAGTTAAGGATTTGTAAAATACTGAGTTATTTTTAAACTTTCTGGTAAATTTGACTACAAAATATTTATTATTTCCAAAAATTACTTTTTAAATGGTTATTATTTTGCTTTTTAATTATTTATATTTATTTAATAAGGATAAACCTTGTTTATTCACAAGCTATTTACAAATACAAATATGCTAGAATAAAAATGTGTTTGGTCACCATCACTTTACACCCTCTAAATCATTAATTTTAAAAAAACCCTTACGGTTTATTAATAAAATGCATAATAAATTCAAAATGTTTTTATTTTCAACAAAAATCATAGGAAACAGAGTCAACAATAGAAAGTTTTTGCAACAAATAAAGCTTATATTATAATTACATACTCAACATTTTTGGTTTTTGACATCATGAAGTTTTTTATTAACAAATGAAATTAAATGCTATGTTAATAAAAATAACTTTCGAGTCAACAATATTGACGACTGGTACTAAATTATGTAAAAAATGTTTACAACTGTTTCAAAGGAAGCTTCATTAAGTCTTATCATTGGCCGTATGCGCTAATCGTTTTTTAAAAGAAGTTCGCAACAATTTTACACAATGGCAATATTTACATTAATAAATAGATAATATAATAAACCTAAACTTCTGTACTATCAATAATTTTAGGTAGTGTTTACTAAAAGTTCTTATAATGTATTAGTATTAATCTGTCCAGCAGTGGATGTCGATCCGTGAAATGATAATGATGTCGAGACTTATAACAGATATTATTATGCATAAAAAAACTTATGTTATAATTGTATGTAGTATTTGTTATTATGACGAAAATTTATACAAAGATAGCTCAATTTGTTACACGAGTATAATTACTACCAGAGTCATGTACCGTCATTTACAACGAGTCTTAACATATTGCTTGAGAGATGGCAATCACTGTATTAAAGAAACCAAAACGTAACAATTGACATTATATATGTTAACGGACTAGACTTAGTTGCAATGTGTAATCGGTAACCTTCAAAATCCTCGAATCGGTAACAGTCAAATCATAGAGCTGAAACAAACGTTTGATTTTTAATCTGTATAGGTGAGGTAATACAGGTCGTTACCAACGCCATCTATGTGCGGCGAGTATAATACGCTTGTGTAATATTATACTTACACCACAAGGTAACGCGTAGACGTATCACTTACTATCAGGAGTATATCACGTTCCTTTGTTGACTTTTCTAGTCTTTGATCATAAAAAAAGAACATACCATATCGTAATCTCAGAGCTTCCTCGATCTCAATTTTTCACCGAAAACCTTTTTGATTTCCTTCTTATCAAGTTTCCCCATTGCGTTCCTCGGCATCTGCTCCACTACTAACAGTTTCCTCGGCAGCATGTACGGCGCTAGTTTCTTCCCCGCTTCGTCTTTCAACTCTCTCAACGTTAACTTAGCTTTATCCTTGAGCACAACAACTGCTGTCACTGATAAAATCAAAATGTTTGATAAATTATCATTTTTAGATGAATCTCACAAGATTGGAAAGTACCGCTTAGAAATGTATATAAAAAAAATCATTCACCTATCTCTCCGTAAGTCTCGTGCTGTACGCCTAGAACGGCCACGTCGAAAACGTTGGGGTGCTCCAATATCGCGGACTCGACTTGCAATGCGCTCACTTTATAGCCACTGGTCTTTATAATGTCGACGGACGTACGCCCGAGGATCTGGAACCGTCCTCTTGAGAAGCTCGCGGTGTCGCCCGTACGGAACCAGCCGTCGCTCGTGAAATCCGATGAGTTCAATTGCGGCAGGCGGTTCCAATATCTATAATTTTTTTAACAACAATGACCTTAAGTTTATCTTAATTTTTACATAATGTTAATTGGCAATGAAACTGACGATAGTGGAAGTAAAGCCTTTGGGTAACCAACAAACTTTCATCATTTATGCTTTCATAGAAATAAATATAGGGATTTAGTTTTTCAAATTTATTGCTACAGTTTTGGTATTTGTTATCAGTAATAACTTATGACATTGTACCTAGTGAATACGGCGGGTCCTTTCAGCAGGAGTTCTCCTTGATATTCTCCATCTTTGCTTTGCTTGTGAACTGTAACAATAGGTTCTTTCCATTCTCTACCTTCTGAATCCCAGAAAAGATCCTTCGAGTCAGACAATCCTAGTTTATCCAACGATATCTGTAGAGATAGACAAAGATAAGGATTGGAACAAAAGTCCAGAGAAAACCCATACTTTAGAATTATAATTGGGCATTATGATATAAAAAGTCAGTTGTTCTTTTATATTGGACGATGCAACGAGACGAGTATCACCTTCACTTGATAGTAAGTGAACCAATCGCCTGCAAGATTATGGCGCTAGTGTGAATGATAGACACTACACTATGATGGTAAGCCACAATACCTCATTAGATAAAACATTCTTTTTAAGGGTAGAAGTAGATGTTATGGTATATTACCTTCCCGGAAAGTCCAGTTTCTGGCGTGTTGTTTTTATTTAATGCAAGTATATGTAGAAATAAGCACGTAAGCTACAATTTCCATGGTGATACCGCTACTTATGTTATATAATTTATCTACTACCTGTGTATCAGGTGCTGGAGTCTCCACGGTTACTAATGGCGTGAGCTCGTCTATAGTTGCTATCCTTGCACTGATTCCCGGAAGAGGCCGGCCCACGCATCCCACTTCCCGCCGCTCCACGGGCCGGTAAGGATTGCTCAACGCCATGCCCACTTCTGACATCCCATAACGCTCCAGCAAACGAATACCTGATATCTGAAAATTTATGATAAGAAATAAACGGTAACTCAAAAGCGTAATATTTCAGAGAGACTGGATAAATGATAATGATGAGGACTCTATGGTATAAAAACACATCTGTTTTATTAATTTTGTTTAGTCATAAAGTTATACAATACAAATACAAATACACTTTATTGTGCACTATCACAGAGTTACAAAAAAAGAAAGTACATAAGGATTTTCACAAAAGGCGGTCTTATCGCTA
>DWLS01003136.1:0-16389 GCA_018246255.1 Pachliopta kotzebuea | reverse complement strand
GAGGAGCCGGCGGCGGCTACCGTGTTGACTGCGACGATTTTATCATCAAAATCTGCACTAAGTATAGATATAAGATTATGTTTTAGATTGACCAAAAACTTTTTTTTAATATTGGTGTTTGACTAAGATCCCACCTGATAGTAAGCGCCGATGTAGTTTTTGATGAATCCTGTTCACTCTAAAACTCTAATGTTTATATATTTATAATTTATGTATGATAGGTTAGACCAACAACAAGCGTTAATTATGGTGCATACACAATTTGTACTCGTTATACATAAATTTCATCTCTATTTCTTCATCTACCACAGCGTCAGCATCTCCTCTCCTCCAAGGTTGACTGGTAGAGAATGTCCATAGGCATTAAGTTCGCCTAATAGGCCCTAATTTTAGGTGGTCGTAATAAAGTTTTTAAAATGAAAAATAAAATAAATATATTGTGTGTAATATTATTAACCTAGTAATGTTACTGGTATAGCTCCTTTCACACGGGAACATAGTAATGCTTCTTTTGCGCAATATAGTCTTCGGCAACAAAGACCTTCCATCAGTAAGTAAATTTGTTTTCCATGTATATATCAATGTCAGAATGTAGTTTTTCCGATCCAGCAAAGATCATTTCGCATTAATCCAAAGAAGCGTACCTAGATGAGACAGTGGAGCGGCCAAATGCAAAGCAAGAATATTACATGAAGCCGGCGGTGCGGTCGCTGCGGCCCGCTGTAATTTCCCACAGGATACCTTTCAGCGGGGATGACTAATGCCCGTTGGACGCCCTGCTCTCGACTAATGTTGTTCCATTGCTTTTGTTCATTTTCTGTTTCTTATTCTTTATTACGGGTCACAAAATAGACACTTTGTAAGGCGGTGAAGGACTAAACGCAGATTCGGTTCCGCGGCGCTTTAGTTACAAAACAATCATCGTGAGGAAACCTGTACATTCTTAAAAGTAGTGACTGCGTTGCCGACCTTCAAAGAGGCATTGAAATGCTCTTTACTTGAAGACTCCTATGTTGTGTTGTTGTGCCCAAACAGCCTTAAATATCTTCTTATTACAGATAGTCTGGAGCATCAGTAGTGAAAACGATAAAGTAAGGAAACTTTTTTATAATAATTATTATAAACATTTCTATTTTATCATTGTGAACCCAAACCTACAACAATTTGCTGATTTTCTTCGAAGTTAAACAAAGTGAGTTTTAATGTAGAATGTAAACAAAAAAGATTATAGTGACCTACATCACAAAGATAAAAATGACAGAGGCGTCTACTGCGAAGATGAACTGCCTCCGACATTATCAAGTCGGTATAATCGAATTACCGATATATAATCGATACATCGCACATCGAATCGAGTGCTAGGACGTATCGGCATAATGGTATATTGATGATTCTAGCACAGACTGATTAATGGTGCCGTAACATAGAATACAATGAGCACTATGCCCGTAGGCAGTTCGAGGGACGAAAATTTACCACTAAATTGCCCATTTCGACATACATCGCCGGCTTTGTAGGTCTAAACTAAACTGGGGAGCGCATTAAATCAGCAATGTAAGTATAAGTAGAGATAATTTAGTGGATTCTTAAATCGCATTACTTTGATCAAACATAGTATTGTCGCCGGTACGGTGACTAGTAATTTTGGGTTATGAATATAGTGGCTCAAAAAATAATGTTAGTTTGATACTGTGGTATGAGTGAACTATTTTTATTAACATCAGAAGGCTATATTTCTTATAATAAATATCAAGAGTTTATGGTACAAATGAATTTGTATAATACTGATGGGTCTCTGTTATCGTAGACAGTCAAGATTAGTACCACTGCAATTCATTTTTTCGTCCTCTGTCTATGTTTCAGTTTGAATGGCGTTGTACCTAGTGAAATTACTGGGGTAACGAGACTTGACTCCTTATTTCTCAAGGCTGCGAGCGCAATGTGGTGCTGTACATACTATCTTAACTAGAGCGTCATTGCTATGGGCAAGCGTATCACTTATCATTAGGTAACCTTGCACGTCTCTTTGCCTTACAAAAAAAAACACCAAAAGTGACAGTTGTTAGTGCTAATATGAAAACCTTAACCTTAATTACCAGTTAACTAAAAATTAATGACTAAATTAGTCGAACTAAGCACAGACGGTAATAAGAGTTACTTAAATTTAGGCGACTTTTAACGATTTTCAGTGAAGACGCTTTTATTTAATAAAAAAGTCAAGTACTAGTTTCAGCAGTAATATGTTTTAACTCCCGTATTTGAGAATTTACGAGTCGAAATCTAGATGAAGCTGTAAAAGCAGTTATTAAGATTTACAGCACATCAGGTTATCTAAAGAGATGAGCTCATCATTCCAAGAATGAAGTTGCCAGAGATCACATTTGAAATGCTTTAAAAATAGTAAAATATTTAACTGCCTCTGTAGCGCAGTAGTTAACCTGTTACCTGGTAACATAGAAGTCCCTACTTCGATGGCCTGGCTGGCCACTTTCATATTGCAAATCTACCCCCATTGCATCATTGCTATGTTCCGATTGTGAACTTATATGACGCAGAATATTTGTAGCAAGCATGTTTCATCATCAACTGTCTCATCATCATCAGCTGATAAATGCCCACTGCTGAATATAGATCTCCCCATAAAGATCTCCTCTCCAATCAGTCCTGCGCTGTTAGCATCCAGCGGTTTCCAGCAACCTTAACAAAATGTCGGACCATCTTATGGCCTTCCAGCATTATGTTTACCAGCCTTCAGTTCTTCGAGCAATGTGCACTGCCCTGCCCACATAAGTCTAGCAATCCTTAGGGCTATGTCGATGACCTTACTTCTTCTGCGGAAAAATTATCTCATAGTCACTTAAAAATATGTGAACTTAATGCTAATTAACTAAGAATACACATTATAAGTATATAAAGAGGAGTAAGAGATCCAAGCAAACCTCACCTGTACTTGGTGCACCCTGCTTATGAACAAACAAGGCTCTGGCTTTGCACTGGCCTGCGTGGTGGGATATGACCCGAATGCCTCGAACATTGGGGAAGCCTAAGTCCAGCAGTGGACGAATATCGTCTGATGATGATGATTACCTTAAAACAGTTCTCGATGTAGTTTAGTATAAATTACCTAATTCCTCCCTCCTTATTGAGCAGCACTTACAAATAGGTGAACGTCCTCGTCCAATCGCTTTGTATGGAATAGTCCGTCAAGGCTTTTCCGTGACGCAGCATCTGTGTATTCACTTCACCTTTATTTACCCTGCTTGTATTCATATAATTTCTCGCCGGGGGTCCCTCACCGACCCGCGGTGGGCCTCAATTACCGCTCTATGGGAGGCATGCACTTACTGTAATTGAAGTGGACTTGTGTAATTCTAAAATCGTAAACCTCGGTTAATTTTTTTTTCATTATTGATCAAATAAATCATGATCATCAGGGTTACCAAAGGGAAACATGAAAATAAAAATTATTGAAGCTATTTTTTCTATATATGAAAACGTATATAAAATCGATCATTTTCTTCTTGTTCTCATTTATTTAACTCAATGTAAAAAAAACCTTTTTTTAATTTTTTTTAAATCTTTCTTGAATTTTAAAGTATATGTATATATACCAAATAACATCCTTTTGTCATACAATCAGAAGAATGTTTTTTTTTTGTATTTTTTGGGCATTGCCTTATGGCTGTTATTGCATACATACGTGACATTTATTCCTCAAAAGAAAAACATGCTAATATGAAAATAAACTAATTCATATTATTAGAATAATTATTAATATAATTAATGTTGTATATTTCAAAAATGTAATGTGTACTGTATAACAGTAAATACGTAAGCACTTTAAATTAGTATTTGAGCATAAATTATCAGAGTACGCAACACGCAAGCTGCCGCATATAAAATCAATGGGTACCTTTTTTTTATTATTAATGGTTAACCCTTTTGTCGCTCTGGCACCAATCGATTTCCGAACCCCGCGGCTCAATACAATGCACATTTTAAAATTTAAAATCCGATATCTGTAGTGAATTTTTTTATATGGCACTACGATGCATTTTTAACCCTTCACCGTATGTCTCTTAGTCAGCGCTCATCAAATTTTGTATTTATTGGTTAAGGCAATTATTGTGTTAATAGTCTTCATATAAACTAACGAGGATTTTATTTTATTTTTATTTATATTACGAGACGAACAAGGAAATGATACTTTTGCTCATAACAACATGATGCTGGTTAACTGGTATACACAACACCACATTGCGCTCTTTCTAGATACTTAAGGTATTAAGTCTCATCACCCCAGTAATTTCACAACCATACTTCATGAGCCTAACTTCCACTGATGGACATAAGCCTACGCTAATAATGGGGTAATTTGGGCTATCTCTCACCACACTGGCCCAATGCCATGTGTGTAGCCAGAGACTCGTTTGTTGATTAGCAAAGTGCACCACCAGTAGGTGAGGTTGTCTTGAGGTCCATAAGTTATTGTTTGGAATCCCTTACACTTATCAGTTTAAATACAATTTGTAATAGTATGTATACTTTATGGTTCTAAAATTCATAGTCATAATTAATATTCAGAATTAAGACTTTGCAGCATAGAGACAAACAACAAGGTTATTGGCTGTAATGTAATAATTACTATTCAATAAATAAGCTTCACGTGTTGTACTAACGAAGACCGTATCGCACTTTTGTTGGAGATAAGTTTGAGAGCCGCTGCACACCGGATTGTGTAACCGCTGGTGTCTGTACGTGACAATTTAAACAAATTCTGGGCCATTTGGCTTCTGGGGTGGCTCGCTTTTTTTTTAAGGACTTATTTTGAATAAAAGGAAAAAACGCGCCATTGAGCAGCGCTCACCCGGCGGATGCTATGCGGGACGAGTGTGTGGTCTGTAATGAGAGCGACGCAGCTCCGGTGATGCTTACAATTATTTACTATTTATATGTATATATATACATAAAGTCCGCTTGTTTGTACACTTAACTTGAGCTAAGCGCAGCGCAATTTGAATAAATGTAGTCTAGTGTAAAGTTTTACATTAATTCCTCTTCTTTTAATACGAGGAAAAAAAGTGAGCGAGACGCTTGATGCAGCACTGGTTAAGATGGTGCACACAACACCACATTGCGCTCCTCACCTTGAGATATACGTGTTAATTCTTCTTATATAGTGCTGTGTACACCATCTTAACCAGAGCCGCGTTTTTATGACCAGGCATATCAATTATCATAAGGTGAATGTCATCCTCGTTTCGGCGCTTCGTCGAATAAATAAGGATACAAAAGAGTACAGAAAAAAAACTGAACAGCTTTCAAATGAACACCCAGAATATTCTGGTAATCCATATAGTTCTTCATTGAATATTTCGTGCCTGATATGTGATCTCCTTCGACGCTGGCGATCCTATCTTGTGAAGATGCGCTTATTCCCTATAATCCCTCTCTACCGGAGACCTACTTCCGAAAGCCATTACCGCGGATCCGAATAGATCTTAACATTATCACAAAAATACCAATTTATTTACAATAGCATCAGAGAACATCGGATTCCGTTAATCATCATCATCACTTCAACTTGTTTTTGCTGGTTGAGGAAGACATGTATCAAATAGAAGAATTTATAATAATTATTTATTACATCTCCAGATAATGTCTTAAAACCTTAACAAATTAATTTAGTACTTTTAAACTTAATGAAAAAATGATTACTTATTTTAGCAACCTCATGATTTTTATTGACTATCACAAACAAATACAGAGGTCACTAAAAACCGGTTAGTTACGAGTCTAGCAAGCACCAGTACACTTGTAATCATCACAAAGTAAACTGCTGACCAAACCCTTAAATTTCCACAAAAGTTTTAAGACCACCACAATTGCCCAACCTATCTATTTATTAGTAAAATCCTGTGAAATTGAAACACTATGCTACTAATATATCGTTTCATCTTTATAGCTGTAAATAAGTGAGTATTGTAAAAAAAGGGACCTGCACCAATCAAACGCAAACTGCATCATCCATCAGCACCACCGCCCACGCCGTGTTACTTCCGAGAGGCCATTTATAAACGACAGACAGATCAATTTATATAAAGCATAAACGGGGGACAGGAATAATTGAATGTAAAAAAAATCGTCCATTTGGCGGCCGGCGTGGGGCTGGGGACGATGCGCCTGCATTACTTTACTAGTACATTATGTAGCATACGTTACTGATGCATCGTATTTGTAGTGAATACAAACACAGTTTTTTATTTGAGACGAGTGAGACGTTCACCTGATGATAAGTGATACACTTACCTATATGTACCATATTGCGATAATATGTACCATATTGCGATTGTCGCCTTAAGACATAAGTTGTTGTATCTTTACTCCAGTAAATCTCTAACTGACAACGCCTATCAAACTGAATAACAGTAATGTTCGTATATTAAATTTGGGAGTATAAATAGGAGCTGCGGTGGTACCTACCTAAACAGTCTCTGGTGATAAAGACCTACCACCAGTCATCTAGAAAAAAAGATTTAAATAAGAGATGATGCAAGTAGGTAAGTTTTTATTCCTGTATACATTCCTTCAGTCAGTATTACTTACTCTTTCCTTCGATATAGAGGAGTCAGTCCTCAGTTTATACCTTTTCACTATTTTACTCTTGCTTCACATATTTTCTTACCCTAATATCTTCATGTAATTCTTCTATTCATTCATTCCTTGTTTTATTACTTTGCATATCTTCTATCATGCATCGTCTCTTAGACCTCAAACGCCGTATTTCATACCATACATTATTAATTTATTTGTATTACATTGTACAAGTTTATTCTATCATTTCATATTTTTTATTATGTTAGTCTATTTCATTATCAATGTTTCTATCTTAAATTGTCTATGTCTTAGTTATTTTCGTAATGTCTCTAATAATTTTCATGTAATACTTCGAAAAGGATTGAAGCAGCTGTTACAAATAGACTTTATAAACGATTTGAAGAATATTAAAGTGGGATCAAATGTATAAAATTAGTATGATAGAGGATCTATGCGGAGTCGATTCGAGCCGGCCCCTTCTGCATGTCCAAAGTTAGGCCCGGTTTATATCTCCGATAGATCCCGTATCACCCTACGAGAATCATACGCTCGCCGACGCAAAACGTATTTACCGTTGATATTAAATTATTATACTAGATACGGCACTAAAGTTACTAACTTCTCAACACTCCACTTCTAAAAATAGATTAAGAATATCATCTAGTTCAAAATAAATGTGTTATAAACAAGCAAATTTCTGATTATGTTTCTGTTTTCTTGTTCCCACGCAAAATGGGACAGGCATTTTATTTAATCTTTTCTTTTGTTACTTTCCATTATTTTTAATATGTATTCCTGTTTACAATTCTCTTTCCCATTACATTTCCTCGTCTTCCACTCTTTTACAACTTTTCTGTCTCCGCTTTTTCTTACAAACATCGCCTCCCACAATTCCTTTGTCACTGTTTATTCTATCTTCACAAGTTTGGCTTAATTTAAAATTTATACTTTCATTATTCTTTTATACTGTTTATTTCTTAATTATATACCGGATAAAAAAAACACTGAATTTCTGGGTGAACATGTATGTCGCCTCATATTCTCATTATGTTGTAGAGAGGTACTAGAAAAGGTAATAAGAAGTATTCAGAAATAATAGAAGTAATAATGACTTCTTAAATAAGTATGAAAAATAAGGCAGTATGAGTTGAATGTAAATACAAAAGTATACAGAAATGTAAAATTAGAGATAGATGATTAAAATAAAAGGATTAAAAAGCCCTCAATAATAATATCGGGGTAAATCTGAGAAAAAAAATTAAACTGGTTAGAAAAAAAATGAAGAGTATTATTAAATTGTTTATTATAATATTCATGGAAGAAGATTACAAAACCAGAAGGGTAAATGTTTTGAGGAATGCAGGAAGAAAATGTGTAAAGAAAAGGTAAAGGAGAATGGTAAAATAAAAAAATGTAAAAAGATATATTATGTCTATTTATATATGTAATAATATCTCTGTCCTCCTGTACGAAGGAACGAGTTTAGGAAAAACACTGAATTTTAAGATAATAGTTAAGATAATTAAATACATTTTACAATAAATAGAACAAAAAGTGTTGAAAAAAAATTACTAGCCTGTATAAATGAATATTAAACAAAGGTTATTGTATTACAAATACAACAGTGAGTAGATATGTATTAAAAATATACATAGACATATATAGACATGTATATATATGAACATAAGTACTTTAAATAATTTAATTATAAAAACAAATTTTTAAACAAGTTAAATTTATTTTACTGGAGTAGGTCTCTTTGTCAGAGACCGTCCAGATAGGTGTCACAGCAGCCGATAATCAATAGTAAACATTACTGTATTCCAGTTTAAAGGGCAAGCTTGTTAAATTACTGGGGTAACGAGACATAAGACTATGTCTCGGGGTAACCATGACAATGTGGTTCTGCGCTTCTGCATTTACCATCAGATGAACGTCTTGTCTCGAATAAAAAATATATCAGCTAAACCACATCCAGTATAACCATTTCAATGTAAACACAACACTCACAATACAGCTTTTTTATATATTTTCTGATACATTTCTTTTCCAATGCATCTTCAGGGGAGATATTATTTGCGCGATAGTACCGCTGAAGCGTTATGAATATAGAGTGTGCTTTAATAAAGTAGTTCTGTTCTGTTCTGTTCTGTACATACGTTCAGATTTCGGCCGACGCACCGCGCCTTTACTATTCAACCATATTGACAAATTATTCGACGCCCCATGGAAATGACATCCTACTTACTACACATACACATAACTTTTTCTTTACCGTTAACACTTAAATTTATATTTAAATAAACAAAAAATTATATTTTTAATGATTTCTATGTACATATAGCATAATAGTAATTTCTCTAGTTTACAACGACCTTCACATGAGAATATAGGTATCTTTGTATAATACTGTTTGGCGCCGGCAGCAGTGGACTTAGACGGTCCACGGAAACTAAGACCTATTAGTTACTAAGAACTGTAGGTGAAATATTCATTCTTCATCATTCGATAGACGTCCACTGCTGGACATAGGCATCTCACAATGGTGAGCGATTTGAGCCGCCCCCTACCATTCTGGTCCAATTCGGGTTGGTACGGAGCCAGAACCTCGTTTGTTGATGAGATGAGGTTGACGATGGTCCCGTGAAGTATTGTTGTATGAAACCTCTTAAATCTTAATGAATAAATAAGTAAGAAGTATAAGATTGCGATGAATAAATACGTCAACTAGTCTAATGTTTCGAGTGATTCATAGAAGAATGTAGGAAATGATTAAAGTGAAGTAATCAATAAAGAAATATAAAAAAGGATTTAAAAAGATCATTAAGTTGAAACATAAAGCTCAGTCCTTGATACTGGTGAAGAACGAGTAAAAACCAGAGGTAGTACACCAGTAAAATAAGTATAATAAAGTAAGTTCAATGAACCGAAGGTGTATCTAACTTGGTGTATAAGAGAAACGCGAAAACAAATAAAGGCGATGAGGTAGGCGAATTGTATACACAAAAGTAACAAAATCATCATAAGGCTGTTAAGGCGTCTGCTCACGTATCTCCCATACCGCTAAAGGCTATATTCTTTACGGCACACCGATCGCTGCGATCACCAGCTCCGCACCATTCCCACTTCAAATGTTACGTGACCGCTCTAAGGTGAACGGGGAGCTTAAATACCCATTTACTATACAATAATATACGAAAATGGAATCCAAGGGTTTCTATAAAGTATGCAGAACATAACAGAAGAGAACAGCTAGGGACTGAAGCAACTTGCCCACGTCAGGAATCCCTTCCAAATACAATATTAGCGTCTTCAAGAGGATATAACCATGTACTAGGTTAATATGCTTCACCACCACAGACGATATCACCACTTAACACCAGAGATCGTAATTAAGCAGTAACCTTTACAAGTTATAAAAGCTATAATAAAGCAAGCGGCTAAAACAACAATAGAAAGAAATAGCCATGAACGGTTTGAGACGTAATTGCATTTACAACTCTAGTAAATAAATATTGAAATTACTATAATAACGAGACTTAACTCGTTATGTCTCAAAGCGACGAGCGCAATATGGTTTAGTGTATACTATCTTAACCAGTACCACCAATCGTTAACCGTATCACTTACCATCAGGTGAACGATTGATTAGTCTCGTCGCCTTCCCGAAAAAGCACAATATTATAATAGTAAGAAAAAAGGAGTCCGGCAACTGTACCTTGTGCTAGTAAGATTGATTGATGATTGATCATATATGAAAAAATTTAAAGTAACTACCAGTAAGTTACTACATATTTAAAGTTGTAGAAGTTACTGAGTTTAGAACGTATTTTTACTGATAGTAGATGCTTGGAGTTGGAATCAACTTACCTCGATGTATTTCGAAGAATAGCTCCAACTTTTTACTGCTAGAAGTTACAGTTTTTCGAGTAAAAGTTACTGTAACCACGAGACCTTATTTTACAGCTTAATCTGACGAAAGAAATGTATTGATTATAATTAGCAAGAATTACTATAAATGAAAGAAAGAAAGAGAAATTTATTGAATATTTATACACCCAAAATTACTATTGATAATTACAAGCATTAAAGAAAAAATAATAATGCACGGTGTTGCGATATAATGTTGAATCCTCCATCTAGCATCTGCTGCAGCAAGCTTAATGCTGCAGCACTGATAGTATGTGAAGCCTTTGCATAGAAAACTCGGAAGGGACATCAGTAGAGAGAGATCAGTATGGAAGTATTAGTATCATAGTTTCATGCACTAAAATGCATTAAAGATTGAGAAGCAAAGCTTCTCATGAACTCCAACCAAAAGACTATAATATAATATCTTACTTGGAGGCCTTTTATTAAGTAAATGTATACGATATATACTTAATACTTATTCGCAACAAGATCCTTGTAGCGGTGGCATAAAATGCGCGTAAGCCCATCAAAGGATAGGTACACCGTTCCTCGTAAACCCTTTGCCAATAATCCTGCGTCAGCAGAAAAAATAGCCATAGTAAAACCTCCTATCCGTAGCTAATAACGCGAGAATATTATCAGTGAGTCGTCGGGTCATAACCCGAAATTGGTTTCGGGGTCCGTAAGTCCCCAGTTTTATATGTCGCATTATGAAGGCCGTCAAACGAATTCACGTAGAAAATCGAATCTATATACGGTGATACTGCCGTCTCCCGGCCCTGGCTGCTTTCAGATAATAAAATAATATACCTCCCTTCAACGTCACCTTCCCCAGTCGGTTGGTTTTTTGTGTGGTCCGCGGTGACCCATAAATAACGGGCAGTGGATAATTTTGATAAATCACTATCAAAACTATTCTTTAACTTTAAAATATGTAGCTACTTGTATTAAAAATAATCTATTAGTAGTAGGCTCTATTGCTGAAGACCGTCTAGGCAGGTGGTGGTACCAGCTCCTATTGCAGCCGACAAACAGTACTGTGTAAATATTAATGTATTCCCGTTTGAAGGGTGCTGTAGCTAGTAAAGTTACTAGGGTAACGACACTTATGTCCCAAGGTGACGAACGCAATGCGGTATAGTGTACAATCTTAACCAGCGCGTCGGTGTTATGGACAAGCGTATCACTTACTATCAAGTGACCACTTTATCACTTATGTCTATCAAAATTAATGGTTAAAATTTGCTATGAATTCTATTCTTTATTAGCCGATAAACGTTTACTACTGGACATAGGCCATCTCCAAAATTTAGAGTTTAGGCCATCTCCTGTCACGCTGGCCAAATGAGGGTTGGTAAGGAGCCAGAGTCTCGTTTATTGATCAGCCGGATGCACCACAAGCAGGTAGGCTAGTGTCCCATAAGTTGTTATTCGGGACCCTTTACACCCCTTTCAAGAAAATCGCATACATATAAGATAAGGAGCAGAATAAACGTTGCTTCTGTCTCACCCAATAGGTCTCGTAACCGACACACACACGGCTGTAGGTGAAATTTAAGAACAAAAACGTATAAAGTGCCGTAAAAGAGCTTTACTTTGTGGCGGAGCTGAAATCTCCGCGGCGGTAGTAATCGGGCATTTTACATACGAATATAATATATTATTCAAAATCTTCGCGAGCACTCCACCCTGTATACTTATCGGTAATAACGTGCCCACCGTTCATGGGGGCGGTGCCGTGCTGCCTACAGACGTATTAAAAATAAACCTGAAATGTATATAATTTTTATGAAAATACAGGAAAACAACCCGTACTTCCGTTTCATATTTTACTTCTTTATCCCAACGTCCTTGTTACCGGAAACTTTCTCGTATTTGCTCACATAAAAATTTATCTTTATATCGAAAGTCTTCATTCCACTGCCGTACCATAACCCTGAATTTGGGTTATGGTACGTCGGACACAAATGAATTATGGTCTTCTTCATCAAGCCAGAGACGTCCACTGCTAGACCTTGGCCTTCCCCAATAATGGAGGGATTTCTGCTATATTCAATTACACTGGCCCAGTGCGGATTCTTGGGATGCCAGAGCCTTGTTTTTTGATTAGCATAGTGCTCCACGGGCAGGTGAGTCTTGAACTCTGGATTTTGTTTTGAGAACTTGCAGCTCATTATCATCTATATTTTAATTTCTAGTATTACTGTTGTATTACGTAAATATTATAATAAAATAAGGTGACGTAAAAGTAAATAATAAACCAGTTTATATTTCTGATACCAACCACAACCCCTACCACCATGAGCTGGAGGAGAAGTTTGTTTCTATAGTTAATGTTTTTGAGATTTCACATATATTTGGGTTCTATTGATTTTCTTTATTTAATGTTACATTTAGGAACTTATCAATAAAAGTAATAAATTATTAGCATAAAAATTGAAAAAAACTAGTACTAATTAGTATATATACTTGTAAAGCCTGTTTCTGAAGGAGGCTACAAGGTTTTTATTTGAAGCTCTGTGCTTTTGGTTGGTAGTAAAGTTCTTTATAGCACCCTGTAATCTCGGACTATTAAGAATAGGATTTAATTACTAGCTACTATTTAGTTAAGTTTTCAGGGTTCGCGGATTTTGTGGGTGGAAGCCCTTAAGCAAGCCCGGATAAGTACGAAGTGGTCTCGTCTTTCAACTGAGCATCTTATTGATGCTGGGGAAGGTAACAGCTCTCCTTGTGATGTGCTTAGCAGCAGTGCAGAGTGGCACCGGTGAGTTCCGTAAGATATCCTGGGTCTTACACAAAACACTGAGGGTGACCACCGAAGGCGTTTTGTGGGTATAAATCCTACATAACCTTGATTTTCCCTTGAAGTAGAGCATGTTTAGAAAATTTCCCCCGCGACAAAATAAAAATGGTTCTTTAGAAAGTAGGTAACTCCTACTGTCTTCACCTTCAAATATATCACAGAAAAAGGCTGTAAAGATCAAATTAATTTAAACTGTAATCCTACGTCATAAATATAGCGGATTATTAAATTAAGTCTAGAAGAGACAGTCATATTTTTTTCTAGTAAAAAATGCCCCATCCAGTTGCCAGAAATCTCTGTGGGCAATAGATCATGGGATCATGAATCTTAAACAAGGACGCGGCAAATAAAAAGTGCCGACCGCGTGTCCCCTACATTTGAATTATGAAAACTTGAATAAATATTTAAGTGATCCGGGTGTAAGACGGGCTTTAGAAATCTTATATAGAATTTATTGGAAAAGACAATATGTAATAAAAAAAGAATAATAATTTAACACATTAAAAACTAATAATTACACTGAATAAGACAGGTCTTATTCAGTGACATTATATACAGCTTAGGAGCTTAGTATGGGGCCCGTGAGATACTGTGTTGTTATTAAAGTATGAAATAAAATAAATAAAAACTACTATGACGTAGTAAACAATAATTTTACTACTTAATTAGGCAATTTAAATTAAATAAAAAATATTAAGCTGTCCCACATCTCACGGGACCCAAGACAGCCTTACCTACTCATGATGCACTCTACTATTCAACAAATGAAGCTCTAGTTTCCCACCAACCTGCATTAGGCCAGCGTGGTGGGAGACTTCCCAAATCAGCCCCAGTATTGGCAGAAGCCAATTTCCATCAGTGGACGTCTATCGGCTGATGAAAAAGGATTAGAAAACGAATTTAAATAATTTTAAAACTAATATACGTTGAGAAGTATACACGTGGTAGATACATGGTTGCAATTACTGACAGGCAATACTTTTTGTTTGTTTATTTATTCTATATATGAACACAAAAAATATAATTAATTGATGAAGAAAAAAATACAAATGTGTGTTTAACCCTAGTTATGTTCTCATAAGAGAAAGACCGACAATGAACAAAAAAAACACTTACTGGTAAACTGATATACAAATCCGTTACACTCCGATAACAGATTCATTAATCACATTTTGTTTATAAACTAGCCATAAGAACCCATTGTATAACCTTAGTATATAAGAAGCCTGTATTACCAAATAAAATCAGTTCTCTCTCAGTTTTTATTAACTTACCATCATAGCTTGAGGCAGTAGTCCGAAGCATGTAGTTTTTAAAAACCCTTTCACTCGATGGCTCAAGTTAACTCCTTACAAAAGATTTCTTCTAGTAGACCAATGAAGAAAGTAAATTAACATAAACTATAAAGCTGGTAAGAGGCATACAATAAAAAAAAATTACTAGAAACGGAGACATACGATTACTATGTAATATATTACATAAAAATATTTATTATAAAAAATATAAATACAATAAGTCTTTGATAAATATTAAAAAAAAACTATGACATAAATAGCGATAGATGAATTGAAACAGTAAATGTAATAGCTTCTATATAGCTAACGAAAAAAAATAGTATTTCAGTTTCATAGTTAAGATGTTTACACAGCAGCATATTACATAGATATGCGACGTATGGCATATGAAATAGATGCTATTTGTTCTATATATTACCGAGTAATTGAAGATAGGTTGATCAAAGGTTGCTCAGGGTTAGTGAGGGAAGACGTACACACCGATATTAATTCCCACAGCCGACCCCAGATCGCTTATACGATCTTAATTTATATTAAATTACGTACGAATAATTATATTATAATATTAAAGTATAAACAACGGATGTTTAAGCAAACTAACGAAAGCGGAAATCATTTTTTTTTAATTCGTTATGACAACAAGATCCTAGGGTTGCAGCTGCGTACCTGAACATAGTGCTGGAGGGCCCCCACTAGTCTAGACTCACGACCTGGTGAAGATCACTTGAATCCGCTGAATCCAGACAGCACAAAACCAATCGGAATGGAGATAATTGAGAGAGACCTATGTCTAGCAGTGAGCGTTTATCGGCTGATGATGACGAGATCAGCAAGACGTACATCTGATGGTTAGCGATACGCCTGCCTACGGCGCTAGTTATAGTGGTATATACAACACATTGCAGTTCTAGCATTAAACGTATGGCAATAAGTCTCATTACCCCAGTAATTTCACTAGTACATCCTTCAAACCGGAACACAGTAATGTTAGCACATTAATATTTGACGGTAGAAATAGTCACTGCGGTGGTACCTACTGGTCTCTGGCAATACAGAGCTACCACCAGTACTATGCATTTCTTTATCTGATCAATATCAACTACCAGCAATAATTGAGTAGTCATTGTAAATATCGGTGTGTGAAGCTCGTGAAATTACTGCGGTAACAACAATTAACACCTAATGTCTCAAGGCGACAAGCATAAAATTGTGCAGTGTCTATAGTATCTTAACTAATGTCGTTATGGACAAGAGTAACACTTATCAGGTGAACGCTTTGCTCGTCGTCTTTGCTTATAATTAAGCGACTAATCAATAGATTATGACTAAGGTTTTTTTAGTCGAGATGAGCAAAATGTTCACCTGTTAGCACATACCCTTGCTCATAGCAACGTTATGCTAGTTAATGTGGTATATACACCACATTGCGCTAATCGCCTGCAGACATGAAGTGTTTATACGACACCGAATCACAGTAATGTTTGCATGTTATTATTGGGTGATAGAAATAGGAGCTGCGGTGGTACCTACCTAAACGGTCTCCGGCAAAAGACCTATCACCAGTAAAAAATATGTTGGATTTATTAGTACTTTTTCATCGATTTGCATCGATAGCGAAGTGCGAATCTACTTCAATGTACCCGTTAACACATTCACTGCCTTCGAAATAATGGAAAGCGATACCTGGGGACCAATTTTTTTTAAAGCAAATTTTGATTAAGTTTATAGGAATATTTAAAAATATAGATGAATGTACATGGTTATTACTATTATTTTAATAAG
>DWLS01003135.1:0-16393 GCA_018246255.1 Pachliopta kotzebuea | reverse complement strand
TGGGTAGGGGCCGCCCAGGCCGAGTCCCACACACCCCTCCGGGCCTACCCAGGGCACCGGCGGAACGTCCGTAAAAGAGGTTTTATATACTTGAAAAACAAATTTTTAAAAACATAAACGAATGGAGTACTCCAAAACACATCTATTTGAGTAAGTCGTTTAGGCTTTTACAGAGAACAGACATGTACAGGTAGACACAGAGCCCAAAAAGATGTTGGAAACATCCCCGTGAGTTAAGAAAAAGTTATTTTACAAATTGTAACTTTTGGTATTGATTATATCACGTCGTATTTTAACATTTAAAATAAATAATGCGGTGTTTCATTAAAGTACCTATGTGGTTAGGTATGAAAACGTAGTCAATGTTGTTCAAAACCGACACAAAAGTAGGTAGAAATAAAAAAAAACAAGGTCATCAATACAGGCATTGTTAGAATAATGGTATGTTGTTATTATTTATTATTATATCAGCAGGATGTTAATTTTTGTACGTTATTCCTTTATGCTTGACTCATAGATGTAATATCGTTGTCTTCAGATTGTGATTATAAATATTAATTGGTTATTGTCTTACACTTGCCACTTTAGCGTTTCACAACTATAATTATGACAAGGAACTACCTGCTATGTTTATTTCTATCATTTTAATGTTATAAAATAGTTCTTTAATGGCGTTTATTAAAGTACTGTATAGAAGTTGATGAACGGTTTAGTAATATATCCCATCCTTAAACATACCTACGTACATAACCTGGATCACAGTTACGAATGAACTTTTTAAACTTGCTAGAACTGGGTACCAAATTGCTGTGTATTAATAAACTAGAGTATGGATGTGCTGTTTGGTCGCCCACTTATAAAATACATATGAATAGAATCGAAAATTCTAAAATAAGTGGTTTATCGATAAAGTGCTCCCCGAAAATTAACATCATATTAAGATAAGTTAAAGCACTTATGTATGAAATCTTTAGAGCAGATGTGATACACTTATCATGGTGCAATTACTCGAATTATTAAATAATGTATGACTGCCTCAATTTGTTCAAAATTCTAAATTTACTTTAATTGTACCTTCACGCCGTCTAAGTGAGGCGCGTTCCTTACCATAATCTATCATCTCTCTATAATCAGTCTATAGAAATAAATTGTCTAAAAATTTTGGCCGATCCGTCATCTAAATTCAAACTGTTTTGGAAAACATTGACGATACTTGACGTTTTGCTAATAGTAAATTAATAATAACTAATTTATGTTCCATAAATTAAATTTAAGGTTATAGATAGATTTATTATTGATCTCGTATTACGTCGTACCGGCACTGTCTTCGGATATAACAGAGGAATATTTGTGGTGTAGGGGTTGATCAAAGGCTTTAGAGCCAATGGTAAGCTACCATTACTGGCCGACCAAGTGAAAATCACAAACCATGAATTCGCAAGAAAATTTGAGAGCTACTAATGGATACAATTTGTGAAGCGCCTCTATTAATGAGACAATCACGATCGTTCTACGGAGAGCCTAATGATAAATAATAAAAACGATCTGATTCAGAGTTTCCTCAATTAAAATTTTGTTATTAAACTAATTTAAAAAACTAAATCAAATAAAACTCTGGGGTGAATGAGATTCAATTATCAACAAGGGAATGATTTAAACTTAATGAGCATTACACTTTTTCAAGACGTTCTACGTCTTTCACAAAAAGCTTCAATTTTTGGGTTATCTCCTTTTAATATTTTAATAGTAATAGTTTTTATATGAAATTAATAAAGTCACGAATTGAAGAAACTATTCTTTTTTTTATTATTTTGGAAGTTAATAATTTTAATAGAATTAGTTTACATAAAGACTGTAATATGCGTGTGTAATAATATATGAGAAAGCGCTGGCAACGTTTTTATTTTTTGCAGCATTATTGATGTATCTTTACGTTAATAATGGCAGTTGTTTCAAAGAATCATGAATAATAAACACAATATTCAGATAATAATTGTTCTTTTTTTGTTCTATTACTTTTTTTATTAAATAAAAGCGTCATGTATCCCTGTTTTTATTTGTTTATTAATCCATTAGAAAACGTATAGAAAAAGTAATATTTTTTTTATCATGTATTAACAGTTTAAAATTTATTTTGCTCTTAATAATGATTATCATACGATGACTTATAATTATTGCCTTGAATTTCGCATATGTAATTAGTATTTTATAGTAAAAAAGTCATACAACTTGCATTTCAAGCCAAAATGTATGCAATAATTAACAATAAAACACGTGATGCGATCAATACAGTGTGAAAAAAACCTGTAAATAATTTTTGATGACACAGTTCTTATCAATACATATTACAATGATTTACTCTACAATATTTTTTTTACATGATGATGATGATAATTAAATGTTCCGTTATATAAATTTAAAAATAATTACTTCTATTGTTCTTGACCCCGAGGGTGTATTATAGTGGAATCATTATTACCTGATACAACAAATTACATCACGAATCCAGAAATATCTATACCTCAACTATCGTGATAGAGACAATTTAAATTATTAAATTATTTGGATAATTTGTATTATTATAAAAAAAAACTCTTATTATCTTTTCTTGACTTCTTTTGCAATTTAATGTCGATAGATTCTTGTAGTCTCATTATCTACAATCAGTTTCATTTCAAGAAAGTACTAAATAACAATATAAGTGTAAAGTACACTACTTATTAAAAAAAGTCCAAGATTATGTAAACGAAAATTAACATATGGAAGAGAACAGGAAGAAATCTGATTTTATAGAATATTAATATTATACAATCTAAACCTGATAAAAATATATTTAACATGATTGTAATATTAGTAGGTGACAAATACTTTCTAAAAGAGATGATTTGTTATATGATTATTAGTAGCGTAAAATGTTGTGATGTATATATATTGATGACCTTATATTAAGTGTGAATAATGTAAATTAGTTTTTTCATCTTCAGTTCAAAGAAATTTTCTGGATATACATATTCCTTGAATTACTTATGTCTAAGTAATGAAATTTATCGAGGTCGCAGCTTTGAATAATAACACGTACTACAAGATATAAATAAAATCACTTTCGAGCAAGACTCATTCAGCAGTAGCAATTGCAAACAGAAGGATCTCTCGAAGAATTATTAACAATGTTGTACTTCGTTGTTGCTCTTTCCTTGTTGTCCGTGGCATACGGCCAAGTTGATGAGGTAAGATTCATAAAAAACCATTTTAAATTTTATGTGAGGAATATAATAATTTTAATTAAACTAAATTGTATCAGGATATTACTATCTTTGGTAAACTATTGTAAACTATAACTTACCCTGACGTTTCGAGTATTTTGCAATAACGTCACTGGCGGCCAATGTCATGAGCAGCCCTTTCATAAGCACGCACGGCAGTTACATAACACTCGAGAGTAATAAATAATTAAACAAAAACGATATACTTTCAGTTTTAATAAACTATAATTATTTTGTTTTTCTACATTACGAAGTATTGAATGTAAATATCTTTTAGTACTAAGTGTAGATATATTTGTGTGTACTTCTTAAGTTAGTTTTAAGAAAATTGAATAATGAAGGGAGCATATTTTATTAATGGATCAAAAGAAATCTTAAAGGACTGAAGGAAAATGAAGAGAGATAATTATTTAGAAAGTGATAGAGGTTGGTTAGGAATTTTAAACCCTTGTTTTATTCCACGGAGTGATGAATGGAGCGTGATCTTTCCTTGACAATCCTGTCCATAATAATGTAGTGCTAGTAAGGATTTTACTAGGATACTATGCTAAATCATATTGCGCCCGTTGCTGTGAGACAAGCTGCTTAGTTTCACTATGTCAGAAATTTTACTAGGGAGAATACCCGGAACACAAAAATGTGTTCCGGGTATTTAGTTTATGTAGTAAAAACGTTACTGTATTATCATTCATTCGTCTATTTTTAGGCAGTAAAAATAGGCACTATTCAGATTATCTGGCACTTTGGCCTACTACTATTATAGGTACATAGTATCTTAAAATAATTTACTCTTTATAGCATTCATTTAAAATTATCTTGATATTTACTTTAAACAAAACTACTACTACTAGCGAAGTACTGGCGAAAATGCTAAAATCTAGGTTTATAATTTGTTTTTTTATTTTTGTAGAGACCCGTTATTCATGCCCCTGCCATTGTTCTCAATGCGGCAAAAGAAGCTGCAGGTACTTGTCTAAAAGAGTCAGGCGGTACTCCCGAGGTTGCTGAAAATTTCTTCAATCTCAAGTTCAGTTCTGATCCTATCAGCAAAAAGTTTGTGTATTGTCTAAGCCGTAAAGTAAACTACGCCGACGAAGACGGACATTTGAACGACGAATTGATCACTCTCTTCGAGAGTAGTAACCTGAAAGGGGAAGTGCAGAAGGTGCTTGAGAAGTGCAACAAGATCAAAGAGAAAACAAACATCGACACTATGCACAAAACCGTCGAATGTTTCTACAAAAACACACCGGTTCTGTTAGTACAATAAGAATCGTTACAAAAAGTTATTTATTTTGGTTATTATGTAATTAGATTGTTGTTTTGAATTATATATTGGTGTTAAAAAGTTTTTTTTTAACTTGTTAAACCTTTTCTTAGTGATACTATTAAAATTTATTACATGTTTGGTTTACGGAATTACTTCACTCATTTGTCTTCTTTTGACTTTATTATATTTCTGTAACATAGTGGTATACTCCTTAATTGCCTTCATAGCAAACGCCTTATTAGAAAAAGAAGTCCTCGCTTTCAGGGTTAATCGTTTGTTTGGTACAGGGTTTTTCCAAATTCGCCTGAATATCAACCGTCCTGATATTATAAATCAGCTGTCGTAACAGCCTACCTGGGTTCCGATAGATGAAATATGAGAGTCATAGTATTCTGGGTGAACACTTGAGCGATTATGACCTCATTGTCTAATAACACTCTTTGAGATTGAAGCCAAGTTTCGACCATTATAGATAAATAATAAAAAGCAATGAGCAAAATGTATACTTGATGATTCGGATGATTAGGTACTGTAAACAAGTAGTGAGTGTACTCTATAATTGCAGTATCCTGATGCGCGGGTTACCTTGACACCCGTGATGGTATATCTCGTTACTGGACAATTTATCTAGCTATAGTTTCCTTCACAGCGGAACATAGTAATTATTGCATAAAGCTGAGGTAAACGCAGGTATTACTGCGGTATACAAAAACAGCATTAATTACCGAGGTATCAAACATTTTCCTATTTCAATCCAATAAAAACAACTTAAGTGCACTATTGATTCTGAATAGAGCTGAATTGTTATATTTTTTTAATATTTAGCTGATGACAGATGGCATAAGCACAGTGTAACTGTATCAAAAAAAGTGACATTTGCAACGACATCGCAGCAGCAGCTCAGCTCTATACAAACTCGGGGCAAATCAAGTAGGTGCATTCGTTTTATGATTACCGAAGTAATACTTCATATCTCAAAAGAGAATCTTTCAACGAGTTGTTCTGTTCTTTAAGTATAACTTGGTTGATCTTTTACCGATTAAATGTTGTAAGTACACACTATTATTTTTAGAAGCATAAGATTCTCCAAACTGTTTTTAGTCTCTTATACCGCGGTGTACTAGAAAACGGGTGAATGAGAAACACGGGGTCATTTGGTTTTTACATTTCGATTGTCATATTAGGAAAGGTCGTACTCTTGTTCAGGCCTCATTTATTGCACTACTAATTACATAATACAGTGTTATATATATCATATAGTGTAATAAATCACACAACTTTTACCAAAACTGTAGTAGATGTAAACTTTTTTGGAACAGATTGCCGGAAATTTGAAACAATAAATACAACTTTAATTTTCCAATAAAGTATTAATCCAGCGTGTCTTAGGATTCAAAATGTAGATTATCTTGAATACCATAATTTCTTTCGCTGAAGTGATAACAAATATAAATGATTTAGTTTTTATGAGCCGGAATTATAATTTACATAATGAAATGCTGAACTTATTGCCACGCGATAACGAGGTAATAGATTATATGCTACCCTATAACCCATTGGGAAGTATTCGATTATAAATTTTTATACAAAATTACCGAGATATGACGTTATTACAATTTATTAATAAAATTGAATTAATTAGCAGCAGTTGCTGTGGCAGCAGTGACTGAAGAAGTAGCAAACACAGCAATAGTAGTAGTAGTAGTAGCAGCAGTAGCTGTACCACCAGCAGTCATAACAGTAGTTGTAGTAGCAGTCCAGCAACAGCAACTATACACACCAGTTTATTAAGATCCTTAGAAAATTAAGATATTAATAATGACTCTGTAAGGTGATACTTACATAGGTGACCTTAAAATTATATAGAATTATGTATAAATACATAGTATGAAATATTTATCAGGGCCCTTACTCCCTGTAGATATCCGTTCGTCAACCACGGAAGCAAAGAAAATAAACCTTACAGGCGCTAATTTCCGCAACCTTCCATGATAAATTTTATTGTCGTTAAGGAAGAAATATTTCATTATAGTATTTACCTTTGATTTATTATAAACTCAAAATACTTTCCTACTGCATTGCTTAAAATCTTGTACAGGCGCTAAACATTTTCTTAATTTTCTTATGATAAATTGTACCCTCACATAACTCATCATAATAGTTTGATAGATTAGATTTTTTGTTTTGATTGTTTGATAGATATAAAAAAGAAAAACGTTTCTGCAACAAAATTTTAATGTTGATTAATCGCTGTTAAGTACAATTAGATTCTATTTTTACAAAATATTTTAAAGTTTTTTATTTAGTATAACTAAAATAAGTTGATTTTGATTTTTTTGTGAAAAGAGCAGAAAGGATAAAGGATAGAGTAAATAAAAAAGGTTAAATCACCTTAAACGTGATCGAAAGAAAATTGCACATAATGGTAATGGCAAGGAAACAGGAAGTCTTCATTATGAACCTGTTAATCTCGCATAAAACTGTTTAATGACAATATTTTTGGAAAAGTAATATTATAGGGGTTAAGGATCATTGGTTTTGCATCTGTAAATAATTTTTGTTTCCTTTTAAAATACGATAATTCGTTCGTGAACAAGAGTAATATTATCATAGTTATTAATTGATAATTATAATCATTTTCATAATTTCATATTCAAGAAATTTGCTAATTTCTAAAAATTATTCAAAGCTTGATAATGAAATACGTGTATTATAACGAAAAAACAATTATTATTATGTTTATTAAATAAACTAACAAATAACTATTAATAAAAACGAGCTTCTATGCACTTGCTAATAAGAGCATGCGCCTACGACCTAAGGAATTTATATAAATTTCTTTAACGAATAAACATTGATACTATATACTCTTATAGTATAGTTTTAGTAATTAAACGGAACGTCATCATACGTAACTAATTGCATCGGCTATAAAGCCTATTAGACTAGGACATAGTCATGTTTGTTACTTATTGCAGTATAAATAGGCTTCGTGTAGTAACATTAGAATGTGTCTTAGAATATGTTAGTAAATTTCCTTTAGCTACTTGAAAATATTTTTTTCAACTTTAGTATGTTATATATAATTAATATGTCATAAATATAATGTGAATAAATACAATACATGGTACCCTTATTAATAACGGCATTTAAACAAATTTTTGAAGATTAATCACAAGGAAATAACCTTAGGATCTCTGCCAACTATGACACTGAGCGTGTTACACATGTTAAGAAATCTCTCTCAATGTGCATTTTGAATAATAATGTAAAATCATGCGCTAATTATTACTCAACTCATTTTCCTTGTTATTCTTAGTGCACGGTTATACCTTTTAGTGTAAATGAATATTTTCACTTTACAATATATATTACAAAAACAGGTGAAAATATTGTAATTTTAGGAAGCTTATGACAAATATATTCGTGCAATGGAGTAAGTCAGTCTTAATTATATTAAATGTAATTTAATTCTAGGATTCCTCATCACATAACTTCTCTGTACACCATGGGAACCTAAATCGATAAATCTGTTAACCTTATCGGAAGTAATTCCCTTCAGCTGTCGATTTGACGATGACACGAGTTTATCTAGCGTGTAGGGCCGTAGTCTTCATTGGTGAAATCTTTAAAGTTCAAAAGAAGGTAATGCCTTCTGAGTGGAGTTAACAGATTGTGCTCGGAGGTGAGACTGTCGTACGTGCTTTTTATCACCGTCGCAGCCAATTAAAGAAGGGCAATGAGTGGACGCGGGGTATAGCCAACTTAACTATAACATGTTAGTGTTAGAGAAGTAGTGGTTGTGTTTCGAATAATCGGCGGCTTCTCTAAACAATGATGACGACCTCCGAATTTTCAGCTGGAAAAATTTAATTTTTATTTATAAATGTCTTCTCGTATTGCTAGCCTTAGAAAAGAGGTAACTTTATTAATATGTTTACAATACGACAAGACTAGAGGGACCACGTGATGGTAAGTAAAGGCTGCCCATAGCAACAGGGTATTAGGTAAGCACGATGTTGAATGTAATACACCAGAGAGTGTTAGTCATCTTGAGACAAAATGAAGTGTCCTTACTATATTGATTTACTAGACACTAGCTACTACGTCCTTTAAGCTAGAACCATTTAACGTACACAGATTACTCTTTAGCTGAAGAAGTTGGGAGCTGCGTACTTTAGGGGGTCTCCGACCACAGCGATTTGCCATCAATAAAATATCTCCAGTCGCAACCAAAAAAAAAAAATAGGTTTTCTATAGTTTTTAGGTTCCAAAATAATCTTACCTTGAAAAACATGGATTTTTTTAAGACATAATCTTTATAAAAGGATATAAAAAGAATATAGAAAAGTGTTGGTGAAATAAAATGTGTTTTATGTAAAGAATATTCTTAGTGTTTATATTTTGGTCATTAAACAAGAATAACGAGCATTAATTACAAACATGCGTGAAACAAACTATGAAGTAATTATGTACCAAGCAATTTGTATTAACTAACCAATTATAAAAATTTTTTCAAAGGAAATTATACAGTGCATCGCGGATTTCATAAAAACGTTGACAGTTATAGTTTTAGTGTTCCGTAATTTACAAGGAACCCCTAAGTATACCTATAAAACCTTTGTTTTGCTTAGAGACTGTATTATATATAGTTTAACGCTGAATAAGTGGTGAAATAAAAACCTGAAAACTTGTACACGTAGTTGAATTTATCAAATATGAAATTCACGCTAAAAACCGCAATCATAACATATTAGATCTTTACAAATGAAATTGTAATTTTGACGAATTGTCCACTTTGATCACAAATAAACCGGCCTTGATTTTACCTTCGTCATATTTCTGAAATAGAAAACTTAAAATAAAATGTTATTCACAGATGTAAGTTTCACCATGGCACAGGTGCTGCAGGAACAGAAGTATAAATGGCGTTAAGGGGAATACGAGTGTAAAAAAAAATATATGTTTTTAGTCCACTGTATTCGTTCTGGAGATTTTGAACTTTAAAACAATCCCTCGAATGGCCGAAGATCCAAGGTGTTAAAGAAATAAAGGTGACCGAGGAAGTTGTTGAGTCATAGAAGTTGAAAGACGTGTAACACACATCCCACAACAACTCATGGGGCCCAAGCCAACGACACCTGCTCGTAGTGCACCTGTTAATTAACAAACGAGGCTCTGGCTCTCCACCTACCCGCATTGGGCCAGCATGGTGGAAGACTGTCGAAGTGCCTTCACTATTGGAGGAGGCTCAAGTCCAGCAGTGGATGTCTATCTGCTTGTGAAGATGATGATGTGGAAGTTGATCCATCACAAACAATATCAGAGTTAGTGCGAGGCTACGAAGTGGGTGACGAGACAATTTTGATTCACTTGAAACATATTGGGAAAGTGAAAAAGTTCAAGAAAGAGATACCACATGAATTGAGTGAAGCATTTCAAGAAACAGACTTTAAGTGTTGTGTTGAGTATTTGTCGGGTATGGTATGCGTTACCCATCACAATGATGATAAAAAATGGATACTATAAGACAATGTAGAATGCTCAACACAGTAGTTGAGCGCAGTGGTTGTCCGAAGTGTAAGTTAGGCTAGAAAACAGGTCCTGGCGAGCATTTGGTGGATTAGTACTTGTGTTTATACAGTACAGCTTCCTAAGATCTAGCTAGTTGTTTACGGCGGACTTGTGCTGTCAGTAGTTGCAAATCTAATCTGTCGAATTGCGCTAGGGCTTAATAATTAAACCTATGATTCTTAGATTTTAATAAATTTTTCGTACACAAAAATAGGGAATAAATAAAAATTTAAGAACGCTGTAATTAAAAAAAACATTTGTTACGAGATGAAATTAAACAGGTTTTTTGTAGATTCTGTATCAGATTACAAAAATATAAATTAGTGCGTCTGCGAATTAATATTCATACCGCTAGTCGCAGCTGGAACATTGAAACGTCTTTGGTAGTTCGTGTTTATTTGTAACATGTATTTTTTATTTATTTGTGTCATGTCCACTATTTTATTGGCAAGTGCCGAACAGGTAAAGTAATTTTTAATTTGTTATTGTAGCATTGCGGATTAATAATGAAGGTCAAATATAAATGGAATAATTATGGAATTTAATCTTCCCATGATTGGGAGAGTCTTATGTACAGCAGTGGACGTCTATCGGCTCATGATGACGATGGAAATTAAAATTGATGTAAAAACAGGTGCAACGTTAAAATAATAATAAACAGCCCTCTTTATATTACCGCCGGGATTTTAAGACATTAATGCATTTATAATTAGACAATTTTTAACTACAATTTATTATACTATACATCAAGCAGTAATTTTAGAAATTTACTTGTTCTCTTCTCAATATCAAAAGATCCGACTACTCCAATGTACTTAAACGAAAATTGTCAACTTCTTTCTTCAACCCATGACAGGGTACTTTATGCAACTACTACTTTCATAAATGGTATTCCACAGCATTTCTCTGGCTTTCCTGTAAGTTTCGGGATGAAATGAGCGTTGTGATACCGAGATATCTAGAGAAAAAGAGGCAACTCGTACAATGAAATAATATCATTGAAATTTTGAAAATCTGACATATAATGCCAAGTCTCTAAACTATTCGAATTTACATTGATTTCATATAAAAATGTATAAAGTTAACTTTTACTTTATACAATTTATCTATCAATCATATTGAAACTGAGTATTTTTGACATGACCATAAATTTTACAAAATCAATGATTCAGACGTAGCATGGTGCATTCACTACTATATTGAGAAAAATAAACAAGATACTGAAAAACGATTTTTCAAAGTTTTAACAAAAAAAAAAACAACTTTAACTCGCATGATGAATTTTACTTTTATATAAGTATATTTTACGGAAGTACAGGTATAAAATACGATACGTCCAGGTCTTTATTTTAATTTAAAGCTAATATAAATTTAAAATTGTATCTTTCATGTTTCAGACATACGTGGACATGCCTCTGGAAGCAGCAGCTTTGATGGCTGAGAAGTCCATCGCATGTGTTGAGGAGGCTGGTGTAAACAGTGACATATTTCATCGCTTTTTACAATGGCAATTCGGAGATGACGAATCCAGCAAAAAGTTTTATTTTTGTCTTTTTAAAAATATCGGATTAAGTGATGATTCCGGCCATTTTCACGTAGACCAAGTATTAACTTTATTTAAGAATAGTGCAAGAAAAGATGAAGTACTGTCTGTGGCAGAAGAATGTTCTAAATTGCAGGAAAATACTCCTTTAAATACTATGTATGCAAGTCTTCTATGCTTTGCGAGAAAATCGCCGGAGTTAGTGCAAGTGAAGACAGATTAAAAATATTACGTAACAAAGTCTCAAAATAAAAAATGTTTAATTTATTAATTACGTTGTTCTTTTGTTCTCTATACCTTAAATCTGTATATTATTTTCTTCATTAAGTTAATATCTGTTAAGGATCTTTTTGCGTGATTACTGCACGGATCACACTTTACACGCGATACTGGCGGTGGCTGAAAATCAGTGTTCACCTGCATCAGGTGAAAAACACACTGAGCTATGACCATTTGTACCATTGCAGCGCACCTACACCCGTGCCTAGACTGTGCACGGAATTGTAATTTTATGTTTCATCTTTGTTTTACGTTTGTTTTATTTTTTGTGTGTGTGTTCTGTTATGTTAAATAAACGTACTATCTATCTATCTTACGTATTTTAATGGGTTTCCGCTGCTATATTTTTACGTAAATATTGTATGTCCTATAAGAATTATACAAGATATGAGTGAATAGAACAAACCACAGTTAAGAACATGAAAATTTACACATAACTAACTTTATTTGTAGTAGGTCGCCGTTACGAGGCTGTCTAGATATCTCCTATTTCTGTCGCCGAAAGTAATGTGCAAACATTACTGTGTTCCGGTTTGAAGGATGGGAGTGAAATTACTGGGGTAACGAGACTTAATTAATTTAACCTTACATCTCAAGGCGACAAGCGTATTGTGGTCAGTGTATATATACCATTTTAACCAACGTTACGTGGGTATGGGCAGGCGTATCGATTACCAACAGATGAGCGCCTCCCTCGTTTCATCAAATAAAAAAAAACTTACATTTTCGAGCATAGAATTGGTTTGCGTAGATACTTAAAGCTTTTTTTTTTAATTACAGTACAAACAACCACTTACCTGGAGTTCAATAATAATGTCATGTTTTTGGCAATTTCTGTCCTTAATGTTTATCATGAAAATTAAACTATTATTAGCATAAACGTAAGATAATAAAGGTAGCAATGGCATGTATGTTATCATATTTCTTTATAATTATTTAGAACTATTGTCCGAAGGCATGCAGGTTTGATCAAACGAATATTAAATTAATATTCGACTAACAATCGTATGTCGAAAAAAAGTATATACTTATTATTTTATTTGAAAACGTGTTTTATCGGAGCGAGAAAAAAAGATATTCTTAATGACGAAGATAAATATCTTGATTCAAGAAGGTTAATTTCATTTTATTTAGCCAAGGATGCGAATTAAGTTTCATATGATGAAATGGGTTATAATTTTTTTTGTATATTGCTCGTTTAGAGCATCATAAATTTTCTTTTTAATACATGGAACTGCTGATAATTACATTCTAGCGGATATTGACCTCTGTAACATTGGTACATACCTTGTAGGTCATATTGCAGCATTTTATTGATATTTTTTATATTAAACAACGTCTAACTATTGAAATTATGGAGGTATGAATAAATATCATCACTCCTGTTGTACTGGCGAGCTTAATGAGTACTAAATCAGGATATGTCATTAATCGCCTCATACACACGGGAACCATCACGATATTATAGTACAAAAAAATATTTAATTGATTTGTTAAAAAGTTATTTAAATTTATAACAAACTTTATTACTATTATTCACAACGAATAAGTTTGCAAGGTAAGTTACTCTCTGCCAAGGTAACGTAAATTTTTTCGGGGAATAGATAAAACGTGATAGCAATAAAACTCTTCAAAAATTTATTAATTGCCTGTCAAGTAATAAGTTGAAGGTAGAGACAAAAAGTATATAAAATGTTCAAACAAATTTATAAGCAATCATTCTAAAGTATTGATTCAAGTACAATAGTTTTAAAGCAAGATGTTTTCCAAAACTGTTGCTGTAATATTTTTGTGTGCTCTATTCAATGGATTTGCAAATGCCAAAAAGGTAAAGTTGGATAGCTATTCCTTTTACACATAAGTCACGTTAAGGTGTTAGCATTCACAATTTACCTTCTCATTTATCGTAAATTTTATGATTCATATAAAAATTAACTCATTTCACAGGAATCTGTTGATGTCCCCTCAGAAATTATTGGACTAATGACAGAGAAATCAATTGAATGTGTAGTGGAAACCGGTGCTGAAATTGACACCTTACAGCGTGTATTCCAGTGGCAGTTCGACAACAACAAATCGAGCAAAAAGTTCTCGTTCTGTCTCTTCAAGAAAGCTGGTTTCAGTGACGAAACCGGCCATTTTAAAATAGATAAAATTTTGGAATTGTACGAACAGAGTAACAAGATAGATGAGGTTAAGGATGCTGCTCTGGAATGTGAGAAAATAGTTGAAAAGAACCCAGTGGAAACTATGTACAAGGTCATTAATTGTTTCTTCGACAGATCACCTGTACTACTTAGAGTAAATCTTGAATAGAATATTAAATGCACTTAAATTTGGTAAATGGTTTCAACTGTTACGTCCATCACTTCAAATGAAAATTTGTTTTTATTTTTGATGTTTCACTTTTTGTTTTTTTCACTGTGTTTATGGATTTTTCTGAAACTGATTAGCTTGATGTGGCATTAAACTTTTTTGCAATTTATCTTCTGCAAGTTTTATTTTCTTTTACAGAATCAAATTTGTGTAAAACCAAATTTAGTACAAAATTATTTTTTAATTCGGTTGTGTGTCCCTCTTTTTTGGGTCCATATCGATTTTTATTTGATTGTTTAAATTATTAGCTCGCAAGTATGTCACATGAAAAAGTAATAAAGAGATTAGAGAATCCTTTCACGAAGGTCCTTGCCGTGGACAACTTAAAACATTTAAACGATTTTCGCTACTGCATAAAAAATTAAAGATGCAACTTGTTTTTATAATAATTTAATAAACTTATTAGCATATTTATTTAGTTTTAATTATTTTAAAGTACACGCAAATAACTAATTATAATAAAAAAAGTGATGCCGCTTTTCAAAGAAACTTAAAGAGGTAAAAACATTTGCAGAAACTTTTTTAATTGTGGTTCATTTTACTTTAAATAATTTATACGTTTAAATATTTAAGAGTAGGTGTTAAAATTTAATTCGATATTTTTTTCTTTAAACTTTTTGTTCTGTTATAATACATGTATCGTACCGTGAACATTTATAGTAATTATGAATATAATAAGTACACAAAGAAGCGCTTTTTGTTTTTACTATCAAGATATCACAGAAAATAAAACAATACATTCGTTTTTTATTTCGAATTGGTAGAAATGTTCTCAGGCTTCTTCAATTAAACTCAAATTTGTTACCGCCTTTTCGTGACGGTGGAGATCAGTAGTCGTGGCTTGATTTGTTATGGTGAAGTTATGATAAAAGTAATTTTCATCATTGCTTTGCCATGAGAGAGGTGGCGGAGGCTTCCCGCACTGCCTTCACCGGTACGCGGCCGCCACTCTAGGACTTTACTGTCCCACTGGCCGACAGTCCTTCGACCAATGTGCGTTGATCATTGCCACTTCAGTCTAGTATTCCTTCGGACTATATTGGAGACTTTACCTCTTCTACGATTCTCCGCATTTTTGAATAGACCAAGATACCGCTAGCAAAGTCCTCTCTATTACCTTTAGGATGACTTTAGGCCTTATATGAAGCATATTGTAAATGGCTACGTCTTTGTTCCATGTGTCATCCAGTGATAACAATTCGTGCGTTTTTTTAGCGAAGAATGCTCGAATTAAAGATTATAGTCTTCAGATGCTGCGTAACCTCCTGAATGCCGCCTGGATTCATCGAGGGACTTCTTTTTGGAAGTTGGACTTACTAACCTGCACTATTAGTTTGAAGTAGACATATACGATTATGACTTCCAATGTATACAGTCTTCAACCATAAAGGACGTGGGTACATTTCGACATGATCTTCGTTTACTCCATATTTATCTTAAGACCTACTTATTGAGACACTCTACAGTGGTCATCGTGCGTTTTGCTATGATTTTCCAACGAGAAACCTACCCGACTAGAACGTGACGACAGGTTGGCCTGAGAAAGTCACTCCAGGCAAACCCGTTGAATTCTTCTCGGATTTATGTATGATGGTCGGCAACCGGGTTAGAATTCGGCAAGTGACATGCTGTTCGCATTGTTCATAGCAACCGAGAGGAGAACTCGAGAAAAAGAGTTCCGATATTATGACACTTATTCTCAGCAATTATGCGGTGGTGCAATGGTGATGAAGCGACGGAGAGGCTGCAGGGGAAGCGGACTCAGAAGTCCAATCCCGGTGTATTGCGTTTTGTTGCTGTGCCTAGAGAGCTTCTTATCTTGGAACGGAGGATACCTACGGATAGCGACAAAGGAGGTACGTTGTGGAAGTTTCAGTCATTTTCGGGGTTACGAGCTTAGTTTGATATGTGTACCATCTTAGGGCTATGTTGTTATAGGCAAGCATATAATTTACAATCAAGTGAACTTCTTGCTCCTTGCGTCGTGTATTCGAATATAAGAGTAATAGATTTTTTTTTTTTTTTCGGCTGATGTCGATGCTTTCGGCCACTATTATGGCCGTGAAAGCTTCATCTGACCCTGCGCTC
>DWLS01003134.1:0-16394 GCA_018246255.1 Pachliopta kotzebuea | reverse complement strand
ACCACTTCTTAGTTCATTCTGTGTACTGTGGTTTTGTCGTGACAGCGTACTGCTACAATACCTACGACTCCAGCATGAAAAGATTGGCAAAAAATTATTCTGCATTGTAAATGCAGTTAGTTGTTAATGTTCCAACTTTTGACTAATCTTATTATTTTTTATCCTTATCCTTTTCATCTTGTCGAATTATATTGTTTATTTTTGAATAACATTTTTTGCGTATTAATGAGAGATCGTTTCACATATCATAAAATAAGTTATTAGCTACTTAATTAGTATTATAACGAAACTGGTAGTTTTCATTTCCGATAATCACTTAAATTATAAAACAGTCATAATGGAAAATGAATATGAACCTGTTTGTTTTATAGATATGTGTACAATAATCGCAATGGAATGAAATCAGTTTATATTTTAGTATGTTGAAAATATTGAGCTATCACGATAAAAAGTCAAAATATTTGTTTTTAATACCTAAGCAGCGAAAAAGGTTTTGGGGGTTACAATAGTTTTGAATTTTTTCTGCCTGTCTTCTCGCAGTTGAAAGGTTTGGATTAAACTTATGAATAAATCAGTTTTCGTTTTAATTGTTTTTCATAGTTTACATTGTTACATAACGGTAAAAATTATTCAGCATAAATTAAAAAAAATAATAGAAACAGTAAATAAAGCCTATCGAAAATGAGTCTGTAACATTGATTATGACCTTCTCACTGTATAATATATTTTCTATTTTATGCTTCTTACCATATTTAACATATGAAAACTTCTAGGTAAACTCTCTCTTTTCTTTGCATGAGCTTCATGACATTCTTTCTGCGTTGCCTATTAAATATTCAAATATGCCTTGCAAAACTGGGGTTGTTATGAAAAACGAATGGTGACTGGCCTACTACGAAAGTAATATTCGCCGAAATTTTACTAATTTTTGAATATTTGGTTATATTACATTTAGTATTGTTTCTTTGTTGCGTAAAGTAATGGGGGCAGTAGTGTTATTTATTAATTATTTACCGAGCACTAAGCCTAGCTCATACATGCCTTGAGACATAAAATGTTAAATCTCGTTACGAGCCACTTTAATCCGGAACATAGTAATACTAGCACATCACTACCTAGCGACAGGAGAAACCGCCTCACCTCCTACTAGTAAATTAAAGAAAACGTATTATGGTAGTCCAACAATTTATTTTAAATATTCATCTTATCCGTGGTTTCAATTTCTTAGAGACTTGCGTTTTAATAGGTTTTTTATATCCTGTAAAGTTGTTATTTCAATCCTTTTCACCTATTAATTTTTGTATTAAACTTTTTTAATGTATATCAGCAGACAAACGTACGTGAGGGATAGGTTGGAATATCCTCAGTGTCACTTTAACAGATTCCTATAGTAAAAACGATTTAGTAATGAATAAATAACCCTCATGCATATCGTTATAAGCGTGGTAAATTCTCCTTGGTTTTAAGGCGTATATCTAACAGAGAACATTAACAGGCTTAAATCATGACGATCTAATAGCTCATCAAAAATAAGTATTTGTATTATATCAAGACTATTAAGAATATAGTTTATGCACAAATAATAAAAAAGATTGTTTTACAAAAACATTGATTCAAGCAAAGATAGTTTGACTTGCAATTAAAGACGTAATTTTTATTTACAATAGTTGTAAGAAAACTTGCAAATTGATCATATGCCTACATCAAACCTACCCGAGTATGCAAACATGAACACATTTAAAGGAAGTCTGATACGTCAAATGACCTAGACACGTGTATCAATATGACTGACTTAATAAATGGCATTTTGCATTCATTTTAATTTTTAATTAAAAAAAAACCTACACTATTATTTTCTCTGATAAATTTTCATACGTTTTAACCTGAACATAATTTTAGCTCATTAACATAAGTGAAAAATGCAATCAATGATTCTAATATGTTAATTAAAAAAAGAAGAGAGTTCAAGGTAAAGTATTGTTATAGATATAAAATTATCTATGTTTATAATTAATTATATAAATATCGAAAATTTACAATTGTTTGATACACAAATAAACATCTTCGTCTATACTATAACCTCTAAAAATCCTTTCGGTGTTCTGAAATTTCGTGAAGGAAATTTATTATGTGAGACGGCTTGTGGATTTATGGGAACAATATTTGGGCTAAGGAAATGGGGTCCCTGACATTATTATTATTATTTAGAAGTATGTATGTATATACTATTTAAAATTACTTTCTTATGAGTCCATTGTCTAGCACTGAATATTAACGTCTCGAAGACATGTGATATTATTAAATATTTCTTATTTATTATATTTAGTAACTATAATTTGGAGAATGAAAATATAGTCAGGAAACTGACTTGTTCCAAAAATTATTACCTTCGTAGACCAGTGTACACATTGATTCTTTCGGTGTCATAAAATGTGATATATCCAATAGAAGGATATAATATGGTAAACATTGTCAAACATTAGGACAATTGTTGTCACCTTATTGTATAGATAACTGAATAAGTTGTAAAACCACGTAACGGTTATTTTAGTCGACACCTCTTTCTTGCATTTATTAACTAATTTAAAAGCTTACATAAAGTAGATTTATACTATAAAAAATTATAGCTTCTTATAATTAAATATTACCACCGTGACCAACACCGTTGTAGTGCGGTAATAATGACGAGATAACAAATAAAATAATAAAAGGAACGAGATATAATCCGTAAATTTTAATTTTATTAATGTGTCACTGACAAAAGTTGTGTTAATAAAAAACTTCATCAGTAAGTAAACAAAAAAAAAATTTAAATAAATATACATCGACTTCAGCAGCGAGACAAAAACCTGTTCATTCTGTTAAGTTATAACACCAGGATCTTCCATTCGCTTTTATCGTGTATATGGTAGATATAAAAATGCCAAAATTATTTCATTATCTAACAACGTTATCAATAAAAGCGAAATTGTTATCGTATAAATTTAATCTACTTTATTTTTAATTAGGTTATTCAATTTATGAATAAAAATAATTAAACGCTTTTAGATATCTACATCAAGACTACTAAAACTACTTGTATGTATGTAAAGAAAATTTAAGTCATGTAATTTAATATAGATTGTTTAATTGTTAATAAAATGTGTTATTATATTCTACGGTTGCAAAAAAATTATCGAAGTCCTGCCACTTTGCTGAACTTCGAAAATAATACGATTATTTATAAGTTTGTGTCAATGAAACAATGTCCATAACGTTCTTCGATTACAACCATATTATGTCGCATAATATACAACATTGTTTAAATGTCTAGTGTATATTTATATACATTTTCTTAGTAATACATAATTATACATGTTTGAATTCTTAAATTTTTTCACTAGTCTAAGAATCGAACTTGCAACGCTGCGTTTCGGACTTTAATGCGGTATTTTGTAAAATCATAAAGACAAACATGGTTGTTATCATCAATTTATTAGTCGTAATTTCAAGTTATCTTTCTACCATAAAAATTTCAATGAACATTTACCATATAAAAATATTTCTTGTGTCTGGAATATTCCACATGTATGTACGAGTGATTAATTGACGGAGAATTAATTTAGTAATGGTGTCCTTGTAGTCAATGTTGACCACGCAGTTAAGTTTTGGCCAATTACACATTTCAGTACAGTAAATATTCACAATAAACACTAGCGAAATTATTCATCATCGCATTATTTCTTTATTTTAGAATAGATCATGACATATCCTGTCATATAAATAGAAGTGATTAAAATTGGATGAAATTATCGGCTAAAAGTGTAATTACATTTATAAATGTCATGACTTACGGAAGATAATTTATTAAACCTAATATTACGTTAACTAGTATACTTATTAATTTCATTGATTTTAAATGTGAATGTAAAATGTTTTACGTAGCTTCACAGTGCTTATTGCACATGTGTGACACACCTAAATAAGTAAAATCGGTCAAGATCATGAACTTGGTACAGCGATTATAGTTAAGTAAAGGTAAGATACCTAACCAGTATATCCTGTACTAAAATACTGATTAAATACAAATAAGTATATATGTAAATGTATTCTAAGATGTTTATTAACGATCGAAAATACTGAACCTGTTTTGATTTCTTTTTATTGTATATACACGTGATTTGGATATTGTTTTTGATAATACATTATTAATTTACAATATCTCTATGTAGTTATATTAACACGAAAAGGTATAATTAAAAAAATATATATAAATGTAATGTCCACGATGCGACGCGTGTAGGCGTTTGACGTCAATTACAATGAAAAGGCTTAAATTAAAGTTAATTTCATTATCGTCTGATTAAATTGTTGTTACTATATGTTTTTTGAAATAACGTTAAAAAATATACACTACGCCTGCTTTAAACTTTTATGATGGCGTACACGAACTAGTTATAGCAACTTCCTTGTTACACGTACTTAAAAGTTGTAACATTATTAAATGTTTTAATGACACCATATTTTGAAGTTTCTTTAAAACATTGCGATTGTTAGCTAGTTTATCTTAATTTAAAAATATGACAGCTCGGGACATTTAGCAGAGTGAAAGAAGTGTTTTACTGAGATGATGCCGTTGTGTGATTTTAGCGCTTATTAAAAACGAAATTTAATAATGTTATTGTATTCAGTCATTTAATTGAAAAACAATCTTTGCAAACAATTACCAGACTTGGAAAAATGTTGCCAAGAGAAAGAAATAAAAATTATTACTTTAATTAGAGCAAATACACGGATACTATATATGATGTAGAAGAATATTTGTGTTATATATAAATACTTGATCACTGAATTACTTTTACATTTTTAACATCATAAAAAATGGCAATAATAATAATTGCTTGCATTCGTTTTGTACAGACAATTTGAACAGCCTGTTAACTGTTTAATTAAATGAAACGGTTCGTTGATGGAAGTGTGTGTGACATGAGTTCTAACGTTAATCGAAAATTGTACAGAGAAAATTGGTTTACAGTAACTGCTTACTTTAAAAATAGAGCAAAATATCTTGTTCTTGTATATATTTAGTCGTGAGTGGTATATCTTATTTATTCATACATTTAAAATTAGACAAGCGCAGTTTGGTATAGTCAGTACTGGTCGAAATTCATATATAATATAAAATTTTACGTTACGGTAACGCGATGGCGAGGAGGAATTATCCTAATACTATCTTAACTGTGTTTGTAACATGTTTTTGTCTTGTCTTCTTTGTAGCGTGATGTTTAAAACTAGAATAGCTTTAACATTGCATTTAAATTTACTAAGTACTAAATAATTTTCTTAAACAAATCTTTATCAAGAGGTAAATAGGTATAAATACTCAAACGATGTAATACCTTTAGATTTGAAATTTTGTTCCATGCAACTGTTTTTTCTCTAAGAAAATCCTACATCATATTTATTTTACTTAATTAACAAGTTACATCAAAGATTAATGTAACGGGTAAACAAAAATCAAAGGCTCATAAAATAATTAATGAATCTACACTATCTTTATACTCATAATGTTTTTAGAGGTTCTTATTAAAAAATTTCATGTTCATTTTGTTTTGTCAGAGTCGTAAGTATTGAAATATTTGCGTACAAAAAATGCCCAATCATCGAGACAAAATCTTACGTCGAAATAAATCATGCGCAACTTAGAAGTTTAAGTTTTTTTGGTGTATTACACTTATCATGTCATTAAAAAAGTCAACGAACTATTCCTAGAATATTAATAAACTTCTTGTCAGCCTAAAATACTTAAAACTCATTTATAAAAATTCAAAAGCACAATAAATATTTTTATGTGTTACTTTCTAGTGTGAGAAGTAAAAATTTAAATGTATACAAATATACCTTTGTTAAGAAAATATACTTTTGTATTCCGTTTGATTAAAATTATATGTCTAAAAGTCAACCTTCATTATAAAAAATAAACAGTTTCACAGGTATCTATAAACTCGTTTATATTACATAGTAAAACTTCATAAATTACTTATCCATTTTAACATTTATCGTGAAAATGAAAATTGCTGTATGTATACAGAGAACTGTAAACATAACCAAACAAATATGTTGTCCGTCTCGGCTGTTACTATCCGATGAGTGGTGTTGCCAGAAGGAACAAAACAATAACGTTTTGAATTATCCAAAATAAAATAGATTATAATGTAAATAAAAAAACACTAACCGCTGAGAGCAGCCAAGTATTCTCTCCATTTGCTCCGGATACTCATTATTCCTTTTCACTGAATAAATTGGAAAAAACATTTATGATTCTTGTAGCGATATTCCGTCCATGTGGGCGCACAGTTTTATATAGTGACGGTTCGAAAGCGTATACGTTCCGATCTAATATTAGATGACCACGTGTCGCCTGCGTTTCGTTGTGATCGTCAATGGTCTGCAGATCGTGTGATGTGATGACTTGATGTAGGCAGGCAGCAGTAATCTTGTTTTGTTGATGGTTTCAGCTGACGCGCAGCGCTCACTGACAGTTAACGCCGTCCGTTGCGGACCGCCGCCGGCACGCTTGTGTCGCCTCTGCCGTTTTAGATAAAGCCACGCTTTGTTATTTGCATTATCATATATGTATTGCGCTGCGTTCAATGAGAATGATAACGTCATTTTGACTTATTCCACGTAAACCATAGGGGTTTACGGCCTAACTGTAGGGCTACCTCGTAACTTAATATCAATACATCACAATACAATATTTTTCTTAATTTTTATATATACTCTTATTTTTCAACAATATTAAATATTTGATCAATACTAGCCTTAACGAATATGTATATTAAATTCTTTAGTTCTTGGTCATATTAAAAATTGCATACTAATAAGATTTCAAATTCATATTCAAATAAGTTTTTGACAGTTTTGTATCTTTCACGTTGTTGTCGTTGACGTTTCAGAAAGTTATCGTTATCTGAAATTAACATTTAGTAAGTCATTAGAAAAGATTAGTCCTCTCCGTTATTACGAGGAAGATATTGTTCGTATAAAATATAAAAGGGGTCAAGTAAATATAACAGTTTTCCTTTTATAAATTATCAGAAAAACAGTTTTTGTGCGTAGTGTATTGTATTTAATTTTAAATTTATCGTTTAACGCTATGAAAATGTAAAATTAGATATGAATAAGCGTAATAATACTTTACTTACACTTGTTACACTCTTTGTAAAAAAAAATTAATGGTAAGGTAGGCAAACTTACATACTGGACACGTGGTAATTAGTGATCATCGTTACCTTGTGGATCTAACTTATTGCTCCTACTTTTTGTATTTTTTTTCATACATTCATATAATTTGACCGACAAAACCTATTTGCAATTAGGGAATATTTAATAGTTATCGGTAAAAACAATTGTTATATCACAAATTAATTCAGAGGTGCTGTAACTTAAACTGCTGTAGTCAACAATGTCCTAAAAATATAGCCATTTGTTAAACCGAAAAGTATGTCTATTTCTTTTTCGCTTCTTCAAGTGACAAATTGAAATGTTTTACACTTCCTGTTAACAGTTTTCAGTTCAGTTCCGTTTAAATGTTTTACTTACGATTTATTTCCGGTTCTCTCAGATTTCCTAACGTTTACATAATTTAGTTATAAGAAGTATCGTTTTTTTAATTATGAAATGTTTATTTACTGGCTGTCTAAAAACAGAAGACATAATGGGGCTAAAAGCTTTAAGCAGTGTCAGTAAAGTATGAATAAGTAATATAAGTAATGATCCTACCATAAATGTGGGATCTCAATTGATTTAGCAGATAATTTATGATTTGATTATATTTGCAGGGTTTTAATAGTATATACAGAGTCACAATACACAAGTATTATGTTTTTCGTATTATACATAGTATTTATATTAAAAAATTTAATTATATCATATGCTTTTACTATTACATTAAAGTTTCAGAGTGACAAGAGCAGTGGCTGCTAATATTATGTGTAATAGACCATCATCAAATTGTTATGTGTAGTTTGTTACTTGAAGTAATTTAGTCAAGTAATATATTCGGTTTTTTTATGGGTAATTTTTTGTCCTTATATCTCAGAATTGATATTGCTTTGATAACATTAAAAAACTGATCTGGACTGGTAATTATATTGTAAGTAAATAATACGCCGTTTGCCTTACCTCATTAACGTAAGGCAAACAGCGTGTTATTTTCTTTATATTTATAGCATTGACTGTCCTTGGGAGAGAACTACTTAAGTCCCAACAGTGGGAATATTCAAGTGGCTATAAATTTTTTGTATGTTTATTTTTAAGTGATGTTTTCATTGGTTAGTCATATTTTATATTTTTTAATACGGCACTGTACAATGATTGTAAAGTTCTTACATTATATGACTAGATAAATGTCTAATATTTTTATTATTCAATGATAAATTATCAAACATTTATCTGTTTAAATCTTTTTAAAATGACAAGGTAATGTTAAGTAATAATATTTTTTTTCAATAGATTTGAAGGTTGTTAATAAATCGAACGTGCAGAATGAATCGACAAGTCTCGGAATGTGTGATAAGATTTTTCACGAATAAAATAGTTAAGATAACATTATTTGAACAAGGTATAGCAAATTAATAAAAAAATATAAGGTACAATATAATTGCAAAATACTTGGATTTTCCTTATGACACAGCGTTTTAAAATCGTCTTACTTTTCAATACAATGTAAAACAACAAATACAAGTAGGAAAATAATTTACTCGAACACAATTTTATGTTACGGAAAATTTCAATGTATATTATAGAAGAAATGGTTAAAAAATTGTTATGCCAGAACAATTATAAAGTATATAGAGGAAAGAGTTTTGAAGAAAATTTTGAATATTTCTTTTGAGGTAAAGATAACAATGAAAGAGAAGATATGTTTTTTATAGTGTAAGGAATAATAGGGGAAAGAACAACAGAGGCCAGATTATAATGAGTTTCAGTTACCATTTCGACTACTGAAATTAAATTCATTTAAAACAAACGCCTTTGAAACTCCTAATTGGTGTTGAAATGTACATCTGCGTCAATACAGACATTTTAAACAACACTAAACAGGCGGCTTTTACATCAACAAAAGAATATTGCATGCTTCCACATTAAGTCCTTTTTAATTTTAAATTTGGCATTTAAATGAACTAAGTTTCAATTGCTATTTACTTAAATACAACACAAAATCAATAACTATGTATAGTACACACGTTTAATGATATTTTCTGGAAAATAATACTTTGAGGAATTTCTGCCATTTGTTTTTCTATGTGAAGTAGCAATGAGTTTAATTTTATAACTAATCTAAAAGCATTTACGATTACAATATTTTTGTAGATTTTTGTACTCAGAAATAAGCTAAAAAGGTGTAATCGAAGCATTTTCGTAAAGAGATATTTTTGTTTTTATTTGTTGAGGCGATGAGATGAGCGGCGTGTTCATCAGATGGTGATACGTTTGTCCTAAACAACGTGGCGCTGGTTACCATGTTATACGCAGCACCACATTGCGCTCGTCGCCTTCAGACGTGAGGTGTTAAATCTCGTTACCCCAGTAATTTCACTAGTATACAAGCACTGTTCAAACCGAAACACAGTAAAGTTTGCACACATTAGTTTGTCGACTGCCATAGGAGCTGCAGTTGTACCTAGCCTACATAAATGGTTTCCACCAAGGAGGCCTACCGGTTGCGATAATTTGTACTGCCAAATACCAGTAATTAAATGTGACTGTTTTCTTAACTAAATGGTGTTTTTCAGTTTTGTAATTAACTGTCTAAAATGGTATCTATTATGACTAAAAATTACTTTTGAAGTGTAGTGCTAGGCAAGATCTGCGTTTTGTGGGTGTAGTCTAGGTACAGCTTAATCATGGGTATTGTTGTACGAACTACCACGCTCAATTTTTTAATTGTAATAAGGAAAAATCAAATACTGAACATTTATAATGAGACATAATAGATATTTACAACTTGCTCTAAGTGTAGTATTTTTAAATGTTTAATTAGTAAACACAAGACAGTAATAGTACAGATAATCAACGTAATGTTACAATTATCCACGTACAACGCGTTGGACGGACAAAGTGTGTGGAAAATTAAAGATAAATGATTGTTTTGAAAATACTGTTTATATTACTTAATAGTCAAATAATTTGTATGCTTGTAAAACAACACGTTCGTTAGATATTCACCTGAGGGTAAGGGGTAAAGATGTGCTCTGGATTACATTGTTCTTATTTCCTTGATTTAGATTTATCTAGACGCATAGGGTATTTTCTGTTCAACTATACAAAAAAACTGTAAGTTAAGCTTATATTATTATAAAAAAAGGAGTAAGCTTATATTATTGTAAAAAAAGGATTTTTTCCCCTGTACGTGTACGGAAGGTATCGGATAACATTTTTTTTGTTAGTTTCTTTGGTTCGAAAGACATTAAAAATAAATAAAATATATTTGCATTAAGTTTAGTAACAGTTCACAAAAATGTCAATAATTTTTACTTACTTGTAAATTTAGTTATGTATTTTTTTTCCTCCATATGCAAATAAAGTTAAAAGATATTTAAATAATTAAATAATTACCTAGAAAACTTAAAAAATTAAAAACACATTTACTTAAAACGGAGGTTTTACTCAATGTGAACGATAAAACTAAAAGAATTACTTATAGGACCGCACACACGGCTTGTTTTGACTTCAATAGACCAAATAAATGCCAGTTTTGTAGAAGTTGTGCTGCTTCAACTTCGATATACTTGATTTAAGTAACAATTTGGCAAAAAGAAACCATTTCTGTTATCATACCCAGTCTGGTTATTAAAGTATGTAGTAAATAAGTTCTAATTACTCAACTGAAATAAAAGTTTAAATAATATCATATATATATATATTGTGAATTAAGTAACCCTATTAATTAACAAATTAGTTTCGGTTTTATTCGTAAAACAAATAAATTAAAATATTTTTTTAAACTCTTCATCATCATCATCATCATCATCATCTCAGCCTATTGCAGTCCACTAATCTTCTAAATCCACTCTTCAGCTCAATGGTAAATATTGTATAAATAAGTCAACATTGAATAGCAATTATTTAGAATAGGTTTTAGTTGAAATAATTTAAAAAGGTTTTGCAAGGTTAAGGCCTTGCTAGAGCATCTTTTGAAGTAGCGTTCAGTAAAATTGGATTTGCTTTATGTATGATGTGCGAATGCAATACGTACAATTACCGAAAAAATTACTCATAAGTAACATCCTAACATTGCCTTTATTTAAAATTTTAAAGTAAAAAAGTAGCCCTTTTGGTTATTATTTGTATCCATATACAGTAATTATTGCATAAGTAAAATGAAATAATAACATCTGACTCATTTGAAAATATTTTAATCGAGGTTATTAAAAAACAATTAGTACAGACGGAACAACAGCAATTTTTAAATTTAGTTTTTCATGAACCATGTTGTATTTTTTCATCAATATCATCATGTCAACCGATGGACGCTCACTGTTGGACATAGTCTCTTACAAAGTATTCCACAGAATCGTCTATTATGTTTTCGTTATTACGTGAACAGTCTTCGGTCTCCGGTAACTAAAATCTACCATGGTTATGTGTATACCTAGTACATACAAAAACTGTGAAAGAATATACTTTTTAAATGATTAATAAACCATTCTCTTAATGTTCCTACTAGGCTTCTATTATAAAGAGATGCTATGATACTTTTCCACCATCAAGCTATGCGTAAATTATCTAACTCGACGAATGATATATAATGAATAAATTTCGATTCAGTTTGATAAAGTTCACTGGTCAATTCCAAATTAAATTTTTGTGTAAGCCTTCTTTAGTGACAGCTAGATTAACATAGTAAATGTACATTATCTATATAAATTCGTGGAGGTTCCACTAGAATTAACTATAGTTAACTGAATTATAGTAACAATTGATTTGAAATATAAATTAATTCGTATTTAAAAGCATTCATGTGTCTTTCTGTTAAACTCTCATTGTATTTAAATTGTAATGACAAACGATGCCTTCGTAAATATTGACGCATGAATACTCGTATTACTCATTTTTATTTATAATTCTGTTGTCATTCAAATAGATTTGCCTCCTGAATTTGTATTGATATTTTAATTTCCTGTAAAAAAAAAAACTGAATTTATATAAAATATAATGATAATTTACAGAAGGTATCATCTTTACAAAATTTATTTATTTATTATTTATTCCACTAAAGATGAATGCTTAAGGGAAATTTAAATTTATTAAGATCACTAGAATAATATGTTACACAGGGTTATTGACACCTGTGAACGTTATTGTATATTTTACCGAAAAATTTTTCATAAAAATAAACAATAGGCATTTTTTAAATCCTTCGATGATATGAATTTTTTAAATCCTTTTCAGTACTACCTAAAGATAACTGCAAAATATTGTTATAGTGGCATAAGTCACATTTACGGTACATTTAACGCTTGTTTATATTACATTTATGAGACAAAGGCACATCTGTCGCCGTATAGAGCAAGTTGTATTATGTTTATTTTCTTATTAAAAGTTAAGTTTTAATGTTTCTGACAGATGAAGAAAATTGTCTCAAATAATTAACTTAATTCTATTAGAGCCAAACACGCATTTTAGTAAAATTTTTAAAAACAACGTGTTATTAGCATGTTTTACTTATTCTTAGGGTTTCTAAGGTTTAACTTTGGTACCCTTTTGCAGCAATCAATACGCTCCTGTCGCTGGTTTGTGAATTATGGAAAAACTGGCAATAAGTCAGCAAAGGCTATTTTTCTTCAATGTCTCCACTTGATAAATGATCTTGACCAATTTGGTTAGAACGAGAATGTTACACTGGATATATTTATAGTACAAAAGCCTTCAGATAATTAAATATATTTAATATATTATAGAATATTTTAAAGATAAAAGAAAACAAATATGTCGTGTTATCTGAATTAATTTTATATTTACATTTTGAGACCTATCTATTTTTTTTATTTCTGCAATTCCGTATCTTTGTCATATTATAGTGGTTATTTTTATTTCGATAATGAGAAGTGATAGCCATCAAGAAGCAAATAAGATTGGAAACTCTTGATGAATGGAACCGGTGTTATAAAGAATGTAATATCGCCACTACTACCTAACAATTTTGTCCCGACGCTGTAAGAGCTTACCCAGTTCTGAAAAATCGGTGCTAGGTGGGTTTCTGGAATATTTACATAAATATAATGTTTGGAATAGCCCGGCGTGCCACTGCGACCCCAAAATAACGAAAGTATTATACATATAGTAACCGAATATCCTATTTATTCCAAAGAAAGGTATGAATTAGAAATAGAAACAAGTGAAAAACTTATAAGTAATAATATAAGTCAATTAATTAGTAATAATATAACTAGGAATAGATTTTTAAAATATTGCAGAAAAATAGCTACTGAGGTCTGTGGTAAAAATAAGTAGGATAAATATATTATTCGTTAAATTTACAATCTTAGCGCAAGCATAGAATGAAAGTTAAATGTAAATAGATATAGACATAGACCTAAGAACGGAAATAGAAGTAAACAATAATAAGTAGCTGGAAATTAAGGCAAATCAATAATATAATCAATAAAATAAGGCAAAACATCTCATCAAACGGGACACAGGAATGTTTGCACCTTACTGTAGAGGGGCAGAAACAGGAGCTGAGGAGGTAGCTACTCAGACGATCGCCGTTAACGAAGACCTATCACCGATTACAATAATAGTAAAGACAGTATTAGCTATAGTAGTCTATATTTCCGATACTTATTATCAGAAATGATCGATTATAAATTGTACCATGTATAATACAGTTATTTAAATTTAGTGCATTCCATTTATATTTTATAAGTTAACTAACCACAACTTCGGTAAAGTACAGAATGTACGATGGAAGTTATTAGAGTGCATAGTTAAAACATTGAAAGGCTTGGTCGGGAAACTTCGTTTGTTCTGTACGGGATATCAAGAAAGTTTCATTGAAAGCAAAAACTAAAAACAATACAGTAATAGCGAATTTCTCTATTTTTAATTTGTGTATTGACAATGATTAGAAATAAAAACACGCCAAACAAGTCCAGGTAATTCGATATCATGATGCACGGATAATCATTTTAGCCTTAGAAATATCTTTGTTTAATAAACGTAATATTACTAAAGGAAATTCATATCTCTAAGGGGTTTGTAGACAGGAAATTCATAATTTATGTTGCATTCGCTGTAACTTAAACCTTCTCTAAAATAGCAGTGATCTAATGCTATGTTAATGAAGATAACAAGTTATTTATGTCTATTGAAGCAATAAATTTCCGGATGCAAAATTTTAGTCGAGTTTATTAACATCGTTCTAAAATGATATAAAAACATAGATAATTAAAAAAAATCAAATAGTGGAATGAAATATCTTGGGTATGAAAGTAGTAAAAAATTTCATTAGTAACAACACTATAAGAGTAATAAATGGAATTTACAAAGGTTATGCTTTTAAAATACCACATTATTTTCGTTACCGAATATCTTATTATTTACTATTATGTTAAGACTACTGCCTTCTAATTTAATTATATAAAAGTGTATGTGTACTTAAAATTGATTACTAATTATTGAAATAACTGACCGAAAGTTTTTAATATTATACAAGTTTAATTAACAATATCTAATTGCATCCCGTACTTATAGCATCAATTTCTTTTGTCTAATTTTTAAGGTCTATCAGGAATTAAATTAACGATAATGGATGTTTTATTTTATAATGAATTTAATAGTTTTTAAATTATTATTGAGATTTTCCGAAAACCATTTTAATTGCGAATTTATGGTTTAATATTATTATATTACTAAGGAGACGTGCAAAATACTTCACAAATAGAAATAATTTGCAATTTAAACTATAAAACAATTTTTATTCAATAATAAATAAAGCAGCAAATACTGTAGATCTTTGTGTAAAAAATTCTTAGATTGATTAAATGGAAAATAGCTTGCAGAATAAGTTTTTGTTGAGCAACTTGGAAATTGCACGTTAGAGGAGATATTTTGCAAGTTATTCTGAATAAGAATAAATGCAACTTAACAATGAGTCCTGAACAAAAAACAAGTGTATTTTAAAGCTTGTAGAAACAGCTCAATTTGCGGGGAACAATAATTGGACACAGCGTTTTGCAAAAAAAGATATTTAATTTGTTTTGTTGAGGTCTTTTCTATTGAAAGCTTTTATGTTTTAGCACCTAATATTAATTTTTGAACGGTAATCTAATTTTAATAGGTGTCCTTGTGCTTTCAAATCAATTGGAGTTTTGTTTTATTCGACGTGGCGTCGTGACAAGTGAAGATTTCTCTAGATTGTAAGTGATACGCTTGTCCGTAACAACGTGACGCTGATTACGATGGTATAAACAGCACCACATATCGCTCGTTGCCTTGAGACGTAAGATGTTAAGTCTCGGTACTCTAAAGTAATATATACTATATAATAAATTATTAATAATTTCATCAGTTTATAATGCTTTTTTAACCGGAACACGCTAATGTTTGCACCTTACTGTTTATCGGCAAAGTTGCAGTTGTGATAATTATGTACATGGACGGTTTTCGATAAGCTACCTACCGCTAGCGGACAATTTTTTTTACCTTGTTTTACTTAATATAATAAACATTGTTGCATTGACAATTGACCTTATTCAACTACACAATGTTATGAAAACTCTACAAGTTAATTAAAAAAGCTAGCACTACAAAACTATTTTTAACGTATTGTAACTGTTTTTAAATTGTATTGAAAAAATTATTTTCTACTCGCATATTTTAAAGCAGACGCTTTAAAAATTTATATAAACCGTTTGTTGGGTAGGTTTCAACATGAAACCGCATTTCCTTCTATATAGTTGAAAAATATAAGTATAACCGAATAACAAGGCCCCTAGACGTTCACGAGTACTTGTAATGTAGTTTGTATTGAACGTACATAAGACAGGAAACTATTCTATGAAATGGAGCAAAGCCTCAACGTATATGATATTATAAATGATTTCGATACAATGTCCATAAGGCAAAACGTCGCTATAATAGCGGTATTTTTATACAACAATAAATAAATAGCTATAACACAATTGACAACTTTCTAAACTGAAAATTTATCGTATTGGAATTAACTATTATATTTTTTTTAAAATTCATTTCATTTTAATATTATGACTGTTGTTTCTTTCTAAAATTAGAACTAAGGTCTAAATGTTGGTATACGGTTTATATTTGGCTTACGCAAATATGACCACATATCCGAATTTCGTGTAAAACTCAAGTGGCTCCCAATCCGTCTTCGCCGAAATGCT
>DWLS01003133.1:0-16396 GCA_018246255.1 Pachliopta kotzebuea | reverse complement strand
CTGCGGAGGGAGGAAGCCCCTGGGCTGTCCTCCCTGGCCCGCTCGTCGGCCTCCTTCTGGGACATGACTGTCTCGCAGAAGGAGGCCACATATACCTTCTACCTTATACAGTCGCGTTTGTCTACTTTATTATTAACTCGATGTTGCTGTACTTTGTAGATTCATTATCTTTTCGGGGGTAACCCGGGAACGACGAACTGTCCGCGGCTACGTCTGGACGACCTATGGGCTCTGACTCTGAAGCGTGCTGAACGCGATAGCTTGTGGCGGAGCATCCGCGCGTCGCTGCGGGAGGCGTGCTACCGCGAGCTGGCGGCCACGCCCGCTGCGCAGCCGCACGCCGTGCACTACCTGCGCAACGAGCTCAGCGCCGCGCTCGACCACTGCGACCCGCACCAGGTGACCGACTGCCTTTTTTTTATTAGATACGAGTCAATGCTCGACAACGATCCCACCTGGTGTTACGTAATGATGTGGTTTATGGTGATAAAGCGCATCAACCCTATAAGTGCCTATTCACTCTTTTCTTGAAAACATTGAAAGAGTGAGTGAATAGGGTGGTGGAAGGAGTGAGAAAGAGGCAACGCGTTGGGAACCAAGCGACGCCACTAAAAAAAAAAGTCATCAGTAGGACGCAGCCAGTTCTACGAGACGCTGCAACTGTTCACATCCAACCACCAAGTCGCTTCATCAAGCATCTCGCCGGAACACGACTATGTCATTTGTCGGCGTGTTTTTGCCCAATGTGTGGTACCGTGAGCCGTCAGCTGAACATTACCACCGGAAACTAACAACTTTAACACCACCCTGGGGACACATGTAGGGTAACCAGAATTCAGGTAATTCCTACGGACGCGAGTAACATCATCCCTCTCCACCTACAGTACATTTTATTGATAATTTTGTCTTATTATCACTTACAATGGTTTAAGACTTTGCTATAATTTTACATTGTTTTAAGTGGTAATATAGGCGTGGATGTTAAGCGTGCTCATCCAGGATACTTTCGCTATCATTAGTTGTCAGACGAAAGATAGCAATGCTAATAAAAATGTTTATGAATAAAAAATCATTGTTTCAAACATACTTATTGGATTGCAGGTGGCGCAGTTCCAGAAGCTGGCAACTGTATTGTTCTCTGGTCCGCCTACAAACATCAGTAGCGAATGCTCGATGAACCCAAGGCGCATGCGCACGCTGGCCCGCAGACGTGCGCATCTCCCACCGCCCATTGACCTGGCGCAGGCGCTCGCCGCGGTAAAGCTACTAGATTATATGCACTGTTACGTGTGTGGCGTGCGTGTATCATAAATTGTTTCTGAGTCACACACGATGGCTAATGATCGTTTGTTTAGGTGCTGGGTGCGGACGATACAGCGCTTGAGGCTACTCAGCCGTTCGAGGAGAGCAGCACGCCTCCGCCAGACACATGGGACGTGGGCGAGCTGGGTGAGGAGGTGGCCAGCGCAGAGTGGGATCCACGTGACGCCCGCGTGCGCCTCTACGACCAGCTGTGCTCGTACTTCCGACCGAGCGCTGGACCACCTTGCGCGGACATTACCGACCTCGTCGTGCTGTAATCGGCAAAACGGTAACTTGCGGTTATACTATATAATACATAACGCAAAAGCGCAGCCTTGGCATACCTCCCATTAGATGGACAGACGATATAAAAGCAACTGGGAGCCATTGGATCCAAACAGCACAAGATCGTATTTTGTGAAGTACTTTACAAGAGACCTATGTCCAGCAGTGGACGTCCATCGGTTGAAATGATGATGACATAGCGTATAACCGATAAAAAAAGGACATAAAAATATATTACATTATAATTTGCTTCATAATTAATTTTCAGTGTTTAAAATCTTATTTTTTTGTTTAATTTACATTATCTGCCTCTTTTTCGAAGTGGTTATGAGCTTGCCTAATGTAGGTTCCTGGTTTACTTCCACGGCCACATGTCGTGGAGTTTTGTTTGGTGGTTGGGTTTACTAATCCTGGCTAGTTATCATATTGAAAATTTTTCTCCTATTGAGAAAACTTGCATTATTTATTTATACAATTTAATTGTTTTAATTCGATTATTAAAAACATTTCCGGTATCCGTTTCTAGTGTACCTGCAAACATATTAAACCAAAAATTCAGTTGGAGTCGCCGACATTACGAGGAGGCTGAGTGGGAATTCTGCAGTCTCATCAACGAGGTTAAGAAATATTGTTACGCACTGTTTTGTATTAGAATTATTCTTTTGAATTTTTTCCCAGTACTGAGCCTTCTCTTATAAGGAGAGAGTTAAGGTTATTTTTGTTTAGTGCGGGTTGGATGTCACATGTTTACGCAACTTTTATTCTTGGAGCATGATGGCTTTTTCAAGAATTTTCGTTCACTGGATGTTAAAGCCCAGTGGGGATTGAACCTACGTGTATTTTTAGTCATCCAACCCCTTAAAGGCCGTTTCATACTAGCGCAGATTTGAACTGCATCGAAGGTTCAAATCCTTCACAACTGAAGTGATGTCATGTCCATTCTCATTTATGGGTCGAAGGTCCCTGTTGTTGGAGACCGTCTAAGTAAGTTCCGCCGCAGCTATTTCTTCCGCTAAATAGTAATATGCATACGTTACTGTGTTCCGGTTTGAAGGGTGCTGTAAGCTATTGGAGCTACTGGGGTATGATACTTAACACCTTATGTCTCAAGGTGAAGAGCGTAATGTGGTGCTGTGTATACCATCTTTAACAGCGCCACGTTATAGGCAAGCGTATCACTTACCATCAGGTAAACGTCTTGCGTGTCTCGTGGCCTTGTAGAATTAAAAAAAGATTTCGCACACATTTTCACTTAGCAGTGATAACTTAAAAGACAGAGAATACACCCGACGAGTGATGCCGCGTTATTTCACGTAAAATTGATAAATTCCTACGAATGTACGCTTCTTTTTATCTCCGAAGGAAACTGCGCATTACATTGTGAAGACAATAAGGTATTTGATATATTAACTTTAAAATTGAAGCTTCGATGTCCTTCAACTCTGTGCTAGTCTGAATTGATCATTACAAACTGAGCCGTCACGGCCTCAATGCAAGTAATTATTTAATACGTATTATGTTAATGTTACATATCGCATTTATTTGATATTCTTTTTTTGTACCAATAAGTAAATGTAAATAACCTCAAAGTTTGCTTATATGTTAGTGATAAAGTTTTTGTGTGTTCTTTTTTATGTGTCTCGGCCAGTCACTCCAAACGGACGGACAGATTTCCCTCCTACTTAATATCCATTTGATAATTTGAGTCACTTTAACCCGGAAAAGAAATCCCAACAAAATTTGGTTTTGTCTCACGCGTCTTTTTAGTACTCACAATTTTGGTCTAAATGTTCAATATTTTGCTGATTCCCAATTTAATGTCTAATGCACAACTTCCCACCAATATTTATACAACAAGATAATTTTGATTACATAACTTTTCATTTAGATTCTTTGTTAATTATATTGATAATGTTATAATCTTTGGTACATTGCGTTTAGAATAACTAATAGGTGTCTACATGTATGTGTGTTTAATGAACGCATGAGTCTTCATAAAAATATTACAAAGTACTCTATTTCCTATTACCTCATTGATATACATTCGATTACCATCATTGTTTGTTTGTTTAAGAAAATAATCAAAAAATATCAAGACATATAACGACGTATAAAAGCTAAAACGTTATAATCACTCCTCAAAGATTTCTGTTTAATGACATAAAAAGGTTCAATTAATATTCTATTACAAAAAAACCTTATTAGTACGTTAAAAATATCACTTTAATATTAATATTTGTCATATCTATTAAAAGTACTAAAAACAATGTTCATGAAGTATACGTTTCAGTTACTAAATTTTAAAATTATTTTTGTATACATTTAATTTTATACTTTGTAGGCAATTTTCTAGTCATTTAAATTACAACTCTCCGACGCTAAGTAACGACTGGAAATTAAAAAAAAAATCTTACGTATCAAGTGAACTGTTATGCATTAATGTACCAACAGCATTGAGAAAAAATGGTTAAATATTAATAGGAGTAAGGATCCCATGGCGGTAGAGAAGTGAATCTTTACAACCGAACTCCTAAACTAAGAGTCCCGATTTATATGATGTTTTCTTTACGACATCAAAGTGATTTAAGACTAGATTTTAGGTTTTAAACATTTAAATTTGTGAAATAATTGATTATAATTATTAAAATAATAGCGTCAATAGGAAATTATGTGCAAATGAAAAGCGCGCGCTTTTTTCCATGTAATGTTGCCATACAAAAAAATCTCTTTCAACTAACGTTATGAGAACGCTCTTGTCAGAGAACTTATTAATGAATGAATAAAACCTGCGTTTATTATTTAATTTAATAAAAATATATGGTTTAGTATACGATCCGCTCCAATACTATACTGTTAACGTAGATTAAAAATAGAGGAGACTGCAGCGGAGCCTAGTTTCCCTGGTCCCCTAATGTTGCCATTGTAAAAACCTCTTACAAAAAATCTAAGCCACTATCACACACACATATATATATTACTGGCTGACTGCTAGCTGGTAGATGTAAATGCTTGGAACATGTCTGTGGCATGTTCTTCACTGAAGCTTAAGTGTCAATGAAAATTTTTGTAACTCTTCACACCTCTTCTTTTGGTTTGATTATATATTGAAATTATTTCTGTATTGATTTAAAACATAATAACAAATGTTTTTCAACTATTTCCAATGCTATTATTTGGGTTACTTTACATGTATTTTTAGATTTACTTGATGTAGTTAACGTTAATTTGATTGCTTTACGTTCAATTTCGTATCAAAAATGAAACATGTTTTGAGATTACTTGTGTTGGTACATTTTTGCGTAAATCGACAGGTTTTAATTTAAACATTTACAATATTTTCTTTCGTTTTATCTACTTTGTTTTTACTATTACCTTTCTTTTAAATATGTAAATAAACAGTGTCGAAAGCAAACGTCTAATTTGATAACAGACTGTGATATGATTGCTGTCGGGTTTCTGTTAATCTCATATTTGAGATATGAGAGTCAGTGCATTGTTTGATTTTTTGTTAGGTGGTAGATAATAGGTTTAATAATTTCTTTTGCCGTGTATTGCCTTTAACACGATATAATAATTTTGATTCTAGATTAAAATTCACGAATCATATGGTGACTACATTAGAATGATACTAATTTTAGATTTGTTTCGGAAAGTGATTTATTTTAAATTTGTTATTTTTTTTTCATTATATTTAAGTTTTTAGTTCATGAGAAATATTTCGCGTACGTATAAGATACGATGTACGTAAATAATACGTACGTCAAATGCATGTAGATAATAATAACGGAAAAAGGTTATTTCCTAAATAAGTTAATAATTTATTTTGTACGTGTAACAAACGCTTAATTTAAAAAAAATAATTCGGCTGGCATTCATAGACTTAAAATAAACCTATGAATATTTTATGTCCTCGTAACAAATTTTGTAGGAAGGAATTTAAAAGAAAAATATGTGTATTTTCTATAAACTCCGCAGTATTTAATTTTAAACGGGTAACACTTTCATATAAATGACACTAAAAATACTCGAGCACTTTGTAACGGACCCAACATTCATGTATCTGTATTGTAAATATGATCCTTTAAGTCAATTCTTGCTCATGTTTTATTTTATTCATGTAATTGTGTATCCAAATAAATGTTTCGTTTAATTATCCGAGTTTTATTTATTACTTTCCTTCATCTTGATACTTTACTATTAAATGAATACAAACAAAAAATTATAGAGTACATTTCATTTATTATATTGATTATTAATGATTGATATAGTCAATTGAAGTTTAACCTTTTGACTGCGGCGCGCTCTCGGACGAATCCATCTATATTAGTGATCATCAAAGTTATTTCCTTTACCGCTTCCTTTGGAAATCAATTATTTTTCAGCGCCCCCTATTTTTATACACCCCTAAAACTTCAAAACCACAATTTCATTACTTTAAATAATTTAGTTATATGAGTCGGTTCTAATGTTTAAACTTACATTTTAAACTAGAAATTTTTACTAGTGAGCGGAAATAAAATCCAACTTTATAATATTAATAATATACTTAATAGAAACAATATAAATATGTAATATGTTTTCGTTTTACTAATCTAATGAGATGGATGAATTCGATGATATTTAAAAAGTTTGTTGATATCAGGTTCCATTTTACCCGTTTTTCTGGGCCTCTTAAGGCCCGCCTCTAGGTTTCAAACGCCCCCAGGGGGCGTTACTGCCCACTTTGAGTAAGACATACATACATATGGCCGGCGCGTTTTTCGCTAGTCAATCGCTGCGACTAGTTTTCAGTGACCAGTGGACAACTGACAATGACCAAAACAGTATCCGGAAATTTAATGGCATTCTTCGGATTAAAAAAATAATAATGAGAAAAATTTTATTTTTTTAATTATATTAAGTAAATTTTTAAGCTATTTTAATTTACTTAACTTATTTTATACATTCTTTCGATAATAATCGGTAATTAAACTTAAAGGAAAAAATCGAAAATTTATAATGTAACACAGGGTATGACAACTTTAACAGGATACTTTGACAATTTTAACATAATAAAAGTAATAAAACCATAATTAACGAATAAAGATAAAATTCTGATAGACAAATTTAATAATCAACTTATGTATGGTATATTTGAAAGCATGGATCAACGCCTAAACTGACATCGCATTTTTTACATTCGTCATTTAGTATTACATAAGACAACAAATTCCATGTTGAATCAGTTGGAAAAACAGTAATAAAAGTGTCATAGTTAAAAAATACAGAGGGCGTATATATACGCTTCTCGTATATATTGATGGATTTGTGAGGGCGTATATATATATACGCTTTTCGTCTAGATTGAAGTATTTGTGAGAGTATATATGTATATACGCCTTTAGCAGTCAAAGGGTTAATCTAGTTTCAGGTTTGATTTTTTTTTTACTTTTTTTAAGTTTTTTCTCTAGGTTATGCGGGGCTCGGGAGTTTATTTTCTTCCTTTACCTTTTTTAGTTTTAATTTAAAGCTTGTGCTTCTATATTTTGTTCTGCATAAGTCGAGAATACAGATTGCTTTAATGGTCGACGATTTCCAAAATATTGCACTAAATAAAAAAGTATCTATCGCACATATACTGCAATTAATTAGTAATGATTGAAGTGTGACTTGTCTAAGGTTGTAAGGTAACAGATATAATTTAGTTTTGTTAAATAAAGGAGCTGCATGTTTTTGTCGTGTTTTATTTTATAACTTAAAATTTAAAGTACGTAATATAGCATGTGTTACATAATTTTAAAATAAATAAAAGACAGCTGTTAAATATATCATTTATTATTCTGTTACATGAATCAAATCAGTCATCGCGACAACACGGAGTGCCCGTTTCATTGAAAATAAACCAAGTTTATGTCAGCCATGATATGTTCCCGGGGCTGGTTCATTCCATCTGTCGTTGAATATCGACAAATTCCAATATTACGTAGGCAAATATAATTTATACTCTCCAAAGCTCATGAGTTACATTAAAGATGCGAACATGTAATGCGAAGACATGTAATCTGATAAATTTCGCCATTTGGTGCTGCAAAATAATTGGTACCAGTGGCCATCTCGTAACTGAAAGCTACAGACGAGTTGTTTCATTGCAAAGTGAACCATCAAACTGTGCAATGAGAATCGACTACATAACCATCGACGGATTACTCAGCTACAGAATAAATGAATCCATAAAATACTAATGGGAACAATCATGCTTCGAGTTGTCGATCGCTTCTATTGTGTGATGCAACAAATTAGCGGGCAATCATACACTTCAACATACAAATTATAAAAATAATTCATAATTTTCCTCTTCAATATAATATAATATAAACTAAACACAAGCAAAAAAAATAAGTAATATAAAGTGTTATGTAAACGATAATAAAGAAAATATTTGGTTATTCGCTCCTAACACCACCACCGCATAATGACAGCAGACATCGAGCGTTTTCGCCCAATACAAAATACTGAAAAAAAAAATATTCATAAATATGATGAAAGACGGCGACGCTTCGCATCTCCGCGTTTATCATATAGTCAGTTGAACCTTAACGAATATCTAATACTACATCAGTAAATAAATAAACAATCAAAATATTGCATGTATAAAGAACATTGACAATAAGTCGTATAATAGAATCCGTCTGAGGGTCGACGGTGGACGAAGAAAATGAACGACAGGGCGAACAAAATTGTCTCCACACAGTCCGGTGCGAACCGAATGTACCAGTGACTAGATACAAACTACACATTACTGATGTCTGCTGCTAAGCTACGATAAAGAAGGCGAACAGTACAAAACGATTAAATAATACATACTAATACTAATCAACTGGTAAGTTCATCGTTTAAGTACGCGAAGAATGGTCTACGGAAACGGCTAGCCGATACGATCTAAATAAAAATAAATGCTAGTCTATGGTCCTCGCGGGCGAAGTCGCCGCTTTTAGCTAAGCGAAAAAAAAATTACGCTATCAAATAGATCATATTGCAAAAGATTTCACTACATTACAAATAACACCTATGAAGTATACTTGAAGGTTAATGTAGTAACTAGACCTACTCCTAAATCATTAAAGTACCTACGAAGGGCGAGCGCCCACACTACATGGAACGGTTCAACTATCCTACGCCCAGTGAGAGACACTGTAAATAATAAACGACTACGTCATCCACCGGTTTCGCGCAATCTTATCACGGGAAGCTGCAAACATCACATACAACAACATAAATAATAGTAATAATAATAATACCTCGTAACACTTCAATAATCTCTTGTAAATTTTGTCTTATCAATAGAGCGCCGATCGAACCCGCGTGAGCAAACTTTGAGCAACTAAGAGCGTGTTTCACGTTACCAAATAACTGTTTTCGACTTGTGGCTAAATTTAAGGGCGATATGTGTGTGTGTGTGTACATGGTGGTTGTTTTAGGTTCGATCGGCTCGTGGACAAATAGCGGACGCACGCGGTGTGGCCACAGGACGGCAGAGTGCGCTGAGCCCGCTGCGACCGGACCGTCAGAGTCCTAGCTCCTATGCGAAATGCATTACAGTAAAAAAGGTGTGCAGAGGTCATACAATTATTGCATTACAATAAATGTCATCTAATTCATCAGTAACACGCGCAGTGCACACAGATGTGGCTGGACTGCGGCCTTCGCAACGGACTCAACGTAACGTTAACAGAACAAAAAAAATTTACGGAAATACTACAAATATAACTAGAACAAGATGGACGAAAGTATTCGGCAGAGGGCCACAACAACACAAACAACTAGAAAATATTAACTAGAACAGATTACATAGTCTTTTTTCGCACATAATGGATGGACATCGACGAATATGTTTTTTATTTTTTCAATTTTTTCTTGGACGTACTAAACATTCGTATTGAGTAAAGGATTTCATATGTACATATATGCGAACCTCGTTGCGCGTATTAAATATGTATATAATTAAAAAATAATGATGCACGGCCCCGTTCTCCCGTCGTAACCAACGTCGTTGCAGTAGCGTTAGATGCGCGCGCGCCGCGGGGGAATAACGGCGCCAAGTGCGTTCGCGTAATAAAATACACCAATGGAATTACAAAAATACACGTTAAAGATAAATTTCGCGTCACGTTGTAGACATAGGTACGAGGAAATTCGTAAATATCAAAATATTAGAATAGGGTTATAGATAAATATGGGGAATGCGAGAATCACTCGAGGAATTTAGGGGGGCAAGAACTGCTAAGGGACGTCGGACGACAGTAGCCACTCGTGAGCGACACAACCTAACAACAACAACGATGCGCGAGAGAAACGCTTCCCTCCTCCCTCCCTCTTCCCTACGGGATACGCTCTCGAGTTAAAATCAGTCAACTTTCATATAACACCAACTAGCCTACTGCGGGGCTCCGTTAACTTGAAGTCCAATAACTGCTGATCGGTGAAGTCGTGTTATAGAGTTAAATGTAATCAATTTATCAAATGGCAAACTCTAGCGGTTATCACTTGTTTTAGAGTTAAAGGGACAACTTAAAAAACCTGTTAGGTTTATATGAATAAAGTTAAGTCTTCTTTTTATACTGAGGAACGTCGAGACGAGCGAAACGTTCACCTGATTGAGTAAATGATATGACACATTGTGCTCATCACTACATGACTTAAAGTCACGCTCCTCCGGTAATTTTGTTAACTAGTGTCCTTTGAAAATGAAACAGAGTAATTGAAAGCTACTGTTTCGGAGGAGAAATAGGCGTTGCCATTGTACTTGTCTAAATGGTCATCGGCAATAGAGATCACCAGTATAAAAACATACATTTACACGTTAACTAGTAACGCAAACTTCACCGGTGCTAGGCGAGTGCGCGCGCGCCGCCGCACAGTTTGACGGTTCACGAGGCTGGAGAGTTCTGGCAGCACGGCGCGCGCCCGCACGGACGCAAGTTGAACGGATCCCCACTCACAGTATTGGTACATATAATTACATTAAATTTTATAAAACGTATAAATACTTTAGTCTCCTAAGAACCACAATAAGAAAAAAGTCCCACAATACATCCCACTGCCACAGGGACCCCATGCATGACATTTTTACCACAAATATTTCAACAGTATTAATAAATATAAGAAAATCTTATAGAACCACTAAAACGCAGCAAATATGACGCCTGGAGTCTCAAATACCCGACTATCAGTTCATCTCATATAAACATGTCTTCAAAGCAAACGTCAGGGTATTATTTCGATAATATTTGCTTTACTGAATGCAATTTAGTTCTGAATAAACAGAAAAAATATACCGTCAGGTATTGGTATCCATAGTGAAGATTCCCATGCAGATTTTACTTTTATTAACGCTTTTTTTCTTCATTTTGTTATCACTTGCCCAAGTCTAGTATAATCGCTAAAAGTTTTATACTATAAATTCGTTAGCGACGCGAGCGTACACACGCGCACCTTCGGTGAATCAATCACACATCACTTGATACACGTTCGGTGCGAGCTCGAGGAGGTACTTTTCAGTACAAAAATTTAAATTGCAAGTGGTACGTCTGTTAGGCAAAGTTCATTATAAACACTGTAGGACTGACGCGCCTACGGTCGTCGATACCGTGGACTGGTCAAGCATGCGTCGCATTGTGCGCTCGGACCCCGCTGCGCATTACGGTTGGCGCGCGGTTCGCCGCAGCAGCGCTCGCACGGCTGCGGCGGCCGCCTTCAGCGCCAACACGAGCCGCTAGAAGTCACGCGGGCGGGCGCGCGGAGTGCCCGCCGATTTGGGCACACGCCGTGTGCGCATCTCACGATCAACCTGAACAACCGATACACTTATTATTAACCCTACTAACAGGTGTATAAGAAAAGTAAATTTTCAAAAACAATTCATGCTTAAATTTTGCGAAACAATAATTAGAGTTTCTATGAAATGTGAAAAAGATAGTAAATTTTATCACGCGTTCATATTTTTATATCAAAGCTAAAATGGACAATATTTTTTTTCTACATCTGATTTCTTTCAACTCAATAAAAGAACTCTTCTATCTCGTTCAGCAGGACCTGATTCGATTTCGTGTTGTTGAAATATTTACCTGTTAAACTAGGATTATAAAATAAGTAAAGCATCATCATCAGTCAACACCAGGCGTCCATGGTGGACGTCCACATATGCCTTCCCTAATAGTGGGGGATTTGGGCCAAATCCCACCACACTCGACCAATCCGGTTTGGGGGGAGCCAGAGGGTTAATAGGGTGAATGACGAGCAGGTGAGGTTAACATGGGTCCCGTAAGTTGTGCGAGACTCCTGGGTATACCCAAGGAAGTAAATACACAAACAATAAACACAATAAGTTTCAAGTGAAATGACAATTAACATCCAATAGTTTTCAAGCAATAAATTAAATTAGATGTTAATATCTAATTCAGCAACATGTTCTGTGCAGGCGTGTCATTTACTACCAGGTAAGTAGAACAAGGACAGTTTACGGTTAGTGACCTCGAGCTCCTCCAGACGTTGCGTGAGCGTGAGTTTTTGCTGTACGGCGAGCCGCAGCAACTGGTTCAGTGTCTTCTTCTCGTCCTCAGCGCTGCTGAGCGCCTGCGTCAGCTCGTCCACTTGCGTCACGTACTCCTCGCAGCGCGCCGCAAACATCGCACGCAGGCCTGCACGGAATTTAAGTACATTAACAATATATGGACATATCGGTGCATTATAAAATGAACTTCAATACTGCACTATATTAAATTATGCATTGTTAAATTTTACAGCGGAGACAATTGCTTAAAGAAAAAAATGTGTTTTAATACCGTAAAAATAATAATTAAAAAACAACGGCACTGACTTGAGAAGGTGGCAGCATCCTCCTTGAGCAGACGGAGCTCGTTACGCAGCTTGAGCATGGTCTCCGTGACGATAGTCTTCTCCGTCTCGTATTTGGATTTGAGGTTCGCGAGCGCGACCTCGGCGGTGTTCTTGTTCGATTTGAGCACCGTTCTGAGCGTCGCGATCTGTTCGCGCTTCGTGGAAAGAAGCGACTTGAGCTTGATCACCTGCTCCTGCAATTCGGCGAGCTCCGCTCCACGTTCTTCCGCCTCCATAACTGAAAATAGATTTCCCTTTCCTTTTATTATGTATCATCATTTGTTTAATCAAATTTAAACTCAGGGTTACCACTTATCGTAAGACTATAAACATAGTTACCACGATCTCGCATAGAATGCAAATATTGTTGTTACGGTTGTAAACGCTGTTGTTTTATTTTTAAAATCAACTGAAAAAACTTCATTACTGCATATAATAACATATTGTGGGTATAATATTTAGAGATTAAATGTCAAGTAATGAAACAGTACATTAAATATTACTACACTCCCGTACTAGTTACTCAAAAATTTTACGAAAAATTACTTCGATTAATGGATGGATTTTATTGGAATTTAAAAAAAGACACTACACATTTGCGCCACGAAATGGAATCAAAGTCTTTTTCCAAATACCGTGGTATACTACTCTATCATGGACGTATTTAATTTTGTTTAGAGAAAGTTGGTGGTATTTTTGGTGCGGTTATTGTTGCTGACGACATTTAAAGATTATCAGGGACTCTCTGCTCACGGATCTGGTATAGATAGATACGCTAAATGAAATTATTAATTGAATACAATAAGCTAATTATATGTTTATGACTACATTTTTTAAGTAATACATATGGATGTCCAGTTCTTACGTGCGCCTCGTGGCATCCTTTACATTATGTACTGAAGCAATAACATGCCCGTTATGAAGCTCGACTTCAACGAATCCCTGACACTTCTACAACCTTCTAGACTTTTCCTTTTAAAATGCATCACTTTCCTGTGCAAAATGGCATCTTTCCATGCATTGTGATAATTATCAATATTATTACACTTTTTGGCAATTAATCTATTTCTGTGGACAGTGCGACAATCAAAGTTGCTCTTCATTATAGAACACATAAAGTTCTTTTCACTGAAGTGGATTGCACTGTTAATACTATTATCATTGGCTTGAGTTTTAGATTTTGACATACTTTCATAATATTCTGTTATTTCCTTAACAGTTTTTCGGGAATTGCTAGTGCAAAACCCGCCGTTACCTTTGCTCTTATTCTGAATCATTTTTAACGAAGCCTGAACAATGGACTTTCGAAATTCCCTCCAAGCATCAGCTTTTAACTCGGCGTTGTATCGCTTCTTCTCTATTTTATCGAAGTTATGTATACAAAACAATTCATTACATGGTTTATATGCTGCAAAAACAATACCTTAATTATGTTTTATCTGTACAATTTATAATTTTTGACAAAATTAAATATAATGTTAATGGATTTTACATTATAGTCATTATTTTTTTATGTCTAGAAAAGCGTAGGATTCTATAATCTAACCGCCGTGAAACAAGCCGAAGACAGATCGGTGCGGACTCAGGTAGTTGATTTTTTCAACTGTTTTCAAGCCGATTAACATTTTTTCGATTATTCGGTCCACTGAAACACTCCTAGGTACAGAAATAATAAAATAGTTTGGTCACAGAGATACTAGATATAAGTGCCGGCGCATAATGCAGTACAGTACATAACCATTTCAGAAATAGTTTTGTATGTGTTAAATAGATACAGAGAGGTATCCATGGTCAGTGATATTCTGGTAATTCGGCTTGTACAGGCATCGCAGCGTTTAGTGATACGTACCAGGCTGGTGGCGATGACGTGAGTCGAGCGCAGTGTCGAGAGCGGTGCGCAGGTGCGTCAGCTGGTCTAACAACGTGTCAGCCGAACGCGCCACACCGCCAGCTGCTCGCAATCCCTCCAATTCTCCAGCTGCCAGCGCCAGCGCCTCTTCTTCCACGCTGCGTCCTTCTGCGCCGCCGCCTGTGAATAAAATTATCAAATGTTTGAATATTATTTAGTTTCTGTCTATCCTTAAGTCGCCTTCTGGATCAAATCGAAATAAGTTTCGATTGAGAAGACTTGTGTCCAGCAGTGAACAAAAATTATGATAATTTTGCTATATACATAAAAAATAAATAGATAAAAGCATTTAATTTTTTACGGCTATCATCATCAATATTATAGTTTAATATCCTAAACCATACACTTTTTACTCGACAGCACCATAACGCCATTATTCTCTTCAATATAATGAAGATAGGTACGGCTGTGCCTATACATGGACGACCACGTTAGCTTACCGTCATACGAGTCGGTTTGCTCGTTTACCCACCTTTTTACATACAAGGAAATGACAAGATGAGCAAAAAATTTTTATCTGATGGTAAGATAAATACGAGCCCATAACATAACAATATTGACTTAATTAGGATCATTTATACTGCATCACGCTAACAAAAAATGTCAAGTCTTACACCTGTTATTTTTCTAGTTAAAATATTCTCAAAAAAGGAACATGCGTCAGCTAATGTTTTTAATATGCGTTTTAAAATATGTGAGGAAAAAATGTATGTGATATACCGTCTTGGTGGCCCGCGTGTTCGAGTAACACGCGCTCTGGCTGCGTGCCGTTCACTGCACACACGTGGTGGTACAGCTGAGCCAACGTTTCCGCAGCTGACGCGAGCGCTGGTGCGGCGCTCGCGAGAGCGCGACCAGCACCTGTTCCGCAAAACAAAAAAAATTATACTTCATTTTAAGTAACATGCATAAAAACATTTCATCTATCACAATAAAATGCATATTGTGTAACCAAAAAATATTAGTTATATGTAAAACTCTCTCCGATACGAAACAGAAAAAAGATTTGGATGTATGATGTTAAAAAAGTGTGTATCTATAAATTTTGAGTACAAGTTTCTGCGTACATACCGCCAGCAAGAGTGCGTAGAAGGTCCGCATCCGCTTCCAAAGCGGCGCAACGTAACTCCGCCTCGGCGACGCGGTCGCTGAGCTGCGCCAGCGCCTGCCGTTGCAACGCAGCGGGCGAACCAGGTGCACCACTTGCCGCACTCAATTCCGCCAACGTGGCCGCCAGCGCGGTTAGCTCGCTTCCAGATACACGCCACCAAGTCAACCAACGAGCAGCACGCGCCGCCACTCCACCCTCCGTCTTCTCCTCCTTTTCTTCCTTTAAGTGCGGACATTTTATAATTTTTACGTAAATACAAAAAAGATTAAAAAAGAAATGATGTAATACTCAACAAAAATGTATATGAGTAGTAATACTGGACACAAAAGAACCAACGAGGTCAAAGTGCTGTTAGAATTAGATTCTCCATCTCTTCACTGTACGTGTAATATAAAATAAAAATACTTAAATAACTCTACAAAATCATACATGGAAATAAAGATAGTATAGAAATATGTGATTATAGTGATCCACGCATGTATACGTGAGTGTGAGCGAGCAGCGTGCACTAACCGCCGGCGCACAGTCCGCGTGCAGTGCGTTTAGTGCGGTGACGCGCGACGCGACGCGCACGAGCACGGCGCGCAGTACGCCCGCCGCAGCACTCTCGCTCTCCGCAGTCGACTGTGCGGCGCGCACCGATGCCGTCAGCTGACTCTGAAAGTAGATATGACAATTTGTTATTAAAAAAACTCAATATATTCTGGTGATGATAGCGCTGACTCGTCTAATACAGTCGCAGTCAACACGGTAGCCGCCGCCGGCTCCTCTCACACCCGATTCGTCACTTTCCACACGCGCCTCTTCCTCCGCCGGATGGGGCGCACGCCAGGCTCGCACACCGCGTACACTCGCAACACCGGTATCCAAGGGCGGTCCTCACCGTCCACAGTCCGCGACACAGGCGACGGTGG
>DWLS01003132.1:0-16399 GCA_018246255.1 Pachliopta kotzebuea | reverse complement strand
TATATATATATATATATATATATATATATTTGCATACATATTGAGAATAAGAAACGACTATACAAAATAACCCTATTGCGTCCGCCTTCGGAGATAGGCCTTGTCTGCATTTCTCTCAAACTGAAAATCCCTTTCATTCAATCATTAGAAAAAAAAAATAAATATTTAATGTCTTCAATTTTGTTATAATTGTGCAATTTTCACATTTACCTTAATATAGTTAGTTAAATAATTAGAAACATTTCTTACATTCTTCCGCTGTAGTAGCGACTGCCAGGACGGCCAACGCCGCTAGTATTACTCGCATTATAACCTGAAACAAAGAATAAAAAAGATGAATTGTATTTTAACTATACCCACGTTAAATAAATATATTTTCATGCTTTCAGATTATAATTAACCTTTAACATAATACCTTAGTTGATATATACATTAAATACTATTGATCGAAAGATGAGAAATAGCAAATGTTGTACGTATTTAAGCTGAACAGTCGTATCTTCCTAACGGGACTACCTTTTATTATTTACAATGTATTTTTAAATAAGTGAATACATAAAATAAGTAACTAGACTATTTAATAATAGTAAAGTAAGTCAGAAATAAAAAAATGTGTTTGTGTGCGTGTTTAAGTTAACTAAAAGTACACCTGTACTATGGTTTGTACATAATGATCAATGTTATTCGCCTCAGTTTTAACATCGATGTTAATAAGAGAGGGGGGGGATTTTCTATCTACATACGATAGGCTATAACGGCACTATTGATAACGGGACCACTGCTCGACTTGTCACTCTGGCACTAGCCCATTAACCTCCCTCCCGCCGGTCTAACATGACCGCAATTCGATACATCTCACCAGATGCTGCCGGAGATATACAAATATTCCACTCATCGGTTTGTTTATAATCTAAAATTAATTCTGTCTTTAATACAATAACCATTAATTCATTTAATATATTCACTTTCATTTTAATAATGAAATAAGTCGTAGGCTATTTATACAATATTTTAACTTAACAGTTTTACCCCAAAGATCAATAAGGACAAAGTCTCAAATAACAAAGTTTACGTAAATAATGATTCAAATATAACTTATTACTAATCTTTTTAAGATATCAATATTTCGGACACGATATTATATATTTTATGCTTTTAATAAAAATACAGGAAGTTTTTACATAAATTTGTAGATTGTTCTTTTTTATACGAAAGCCAAGCTACAGAATTGTTAGTCCCCTAATTATTGAAAGTTTAGATTAACTATTATATTAATTTATGCTCTTTATTACTGGTAATAGAAAGCATCTACTTTGAGGATAACTCAAGTTATTACAGAAACCTTCAAATCAAAACATAGTAATGTTTGGAAGAAAAGATAGCTGTGCAGCGGGACGATAATATATAAATAAGTGGGATACTGTACTCCAAAAAACATTATACAGATTCCTAGGAAATTTCCTGACCCAGTGACGATAAATGTTATAACTGAACTAACGTTAGATCAGCAAACGATGCGTTGACAATATAACCAGTTGCACATCGGCAGAAGATATCGGGTTCAGGACGAATCTGTAATGCAAATTTATACGCATACCGGTCTCTGACTCAGTGTGTACAAAACACTTATCCCGAAACTATGCATTGGTGCTTATTCTACTTTCTTTTTTATTATATTCAATGTCAGCGTTTTTATGACTAGCAGCCATTATGTGTTTTTTATTCGATTAAGCGACGAGACGAATGAGACGTTCACCTGATGGTAACAGATATGGTTTACTCATAACAACATGACGTTGCTGGTTAGCATACCGCACCACATTTTCCTCGACGCTTTGAGACATAAAGTATTAAATCTCGTTACCCCTGTAATTTCACCAGCTTACAACGCCCTTCAAACCGGAACACAGTAATGATTGCATATTAGTTTGGTGGTAAATATAGGACATGCTGTGGTACCTACCTAGACGGACTCCCGCAACAGAGACCAACCACCAGAAAAGTCTAAAGAAACCATTATTTCTAAAATAAGCTGATATTACAATTAAGTGTCAATAATTTGAAAGATATCTGAATTTAATTTGTGAGCAGAACACGTAATGACGGCCAAAGTACCACCAACGAGCGGCCGTGGCTACGTATAAGGAGCGCGCTGGGGGCATACAAAGAGACTTTTATGAGTTCATATCCAGGTGTCGTTATCCTTTCTCGATACTCTTTGAAAGTGAAATCATTATTTTATAACGTACAACACAGACTTCACCGTTTATTGTGTCGACAATAAACAAAACTTGAACCATTGTCCATCATCAGGTTATTAAAAATTTTAAGCGAAAGGTATATAAATGAACAACAATTACTCCTGTCTTTAATTTTTGCAATAATGCTATTTATTTTTTAATTTCTGAAATAATAAAACTAATGACCTAGTAAAGTAATCAAAATCATAAAAATTTTACTAGAACTTTAAAAAGAAAACAAAAATGAGAAGTAAAAACGAAACAGATGTCTTTGTTAGTATTTTATTTCCTACGTTTTGATTATAATGTAATATCTAATTACGCAGCCAATATTTTTTTATTAGAAATGTAGTAATAAATTAATGTTTCATGAATTTTGTACATTTACAAATGTACCGAACGCACGAAACTCACTCATTACTCAATTGAAATGGTCAATCAATCTCCATATCCGACGAATTAATTTATATCTAAAAGAAAATCAAACATGATGTAACATGACAAATATAAAGAAATTTAACCTATTATAATATTGTAGACACCAGGATTCTGAACTTCTCACAAGATCAGAGTCAAGGTCATTAAACTTAAAGGTACTTTACATGACTACCATTATCGACTATAACATATTAAATTTGATTTTACGAGAAAAAAATATTATTTCAGATATATTAAAAAAGGTATTTAAAATCATTAAAAATGATATACAGAACAAAGTACAAATAATATTATGTAGTATAATGTTATTTGTGTAATAATTGATTTAAAAAAAACGATTTATTGCATTTTGCTTAATTTAGGTTCTATTACTTACGTCCGGTCTTTCTTCCTATAATAATTATTTCTTCCGTTGGTTATACAATGTGCATGTTATAATTAATTACTTGTACTGTAACCGATTTTTGTCGTAACCTACTCATATTACGAGTAAAATTCACAGAACTGCACCCAATAAAACTATTAATTTCTAGTTAATTGTTCCCGGCGGTAAAAGCTTATTTCCTGTAGAAAAATTTCATAACAAAACAGAAAGAAAATCTTTAATATATTAGGTCTTATTTACAATTTTCTTAACAGCTCGCATAGAATGGTGGACGAATCTGTATCTATGGTAGATGTTAGAAATATCCTTTTTTCGATAAATTTAACATTGATGATTTCTGTTTGGGTAAGACAATAATATAATATCACATAAATAATATAACATGAAATAATCTATATATAGAAATGTTATATAAAATATGTAAAGAGAAAATTACGCAGGATGGAGAACAAAGATCTTCATTTCGTGTTTACATATGTAAATGGAATTTCTACCTCAGGTGCGATATTCCTTTAACTAACGTCTTCAATTATGATATTTTGTAAGGCAACGAATTTGAAGACTAATATTATGTCTGTGAGGTTTAAGCAGACCTTTACCGAAATGGTTTTAGCTCGTCATTGCAAAAGATATATTACATTTAGTTAAGTGCATTCCCTTTGGGTATAATTTTTAGATTTTATACAATATTTACTATTTTAAAATACGTAGTAGTATACAAAATAAAACGCCAAAATAATAGACTGAGAAAACATTTCTATGGAATTGAAAACTCTTTACTAAAAAAAGGATAAACTAAAACAAAAACTTACTTTTTGTATTGAGTACTAATTCATATACAGAAGTTAATTTCCAAACGTTATTAATTGTTGATTACGTACAGCCTACTAATGGTTCCCAATGCTATGAATCGGAGAAAGCACTGAGACTCTACGCTATTGTCTTCATTTATCTACTTCACCGGCCAAGTGGGAATTGGCGGATGAACCGTAATTTATTAAATGACAGATCTAAACACAATGATTATGGCGAATTTACTAGCTTCCGTATCATCAGCCGTTGCGATAACACCGAAATAAGTCGTGATAATGTATATTATACATTCGAAGGTGACGGCGATGTGTCTTGCGATGTAAACATTTCGTAAACAACGCTTGATTGATCCAAAAGAAAGAGAATAGCATTTATCACTTTCGTGCTGAGTGTGCGTGACGCCGCGCTCTCCTCGTAACCGCGAATCTTTTTACATTCGCAACATCAAGCCTAATCGACGGGGACAATCACGTAAACATACAAACAGCAATAATCGCACAGCTATCGTTTTAAGAAATAGAGATTTATGTTATAGCAATCGCTTAGTAAACGCTTCTTAACCTTTTAATCAAACCAAATTTTAACTTATTAGTACTCTGTGATGACAGCACAGCCACATATCTATCACTTTATTCCCCTCGTGACCACAACTCCAATAAAACGGCCGAATCGATGGGATAATAAAGTGAATAAAAAACAGTTAAATCTTAAATTAAAAGTGTAATATTTTCATGAATATAAGGGATCATTTGTTTACCATCAAATTAATAGCGGTACTTTCCACAAAAATCTACTAGTTATTGCTTAATAATCGATGATAAATAATCCGAGTTAATATTTTATGGGCAATGTTCAACTGCTATCGCTATTCGCAAAATCCGTAATAACATCGTCACCCAAACTCAATTATAACTGCGAATTATCGCGTCATAAATCAAACCTTTGTTTGGAATTGTCTTCGTTTAGACGAACGTTATATAAACGATGTAATTTAATAATTAATTGTCAGCTATCTTCAATTACTAGTAAAATTTAATTCTAAGACTATTGTGTATATTATTTTCATTAAATATCTCCATCTTACTTAGTAAAGGTTTATAAAAACAGAGTTACAAAATTAAAAGCTGAAGGAAGTACTGATTAAAGTTCTTCGAGCCTTTCACAACGCAATAAAGAAGACTACTGATGAGGTTGATATGACAATAGCGCGATCTTCTTTCAAGTGGAGGTTATATACAGAAGATTTACTATACCGCAAAAAAAAAAATAAAAAGATGCTAAGCAAAGACCTGTTCAAAATTACTCCGCAGGATCTGTTATTTCTATCATGTAATTAATTTCTTTATAATAACTACTAGAAGACTAAACTAAACTTTTAAAACTTTTCTTTCTTTCTTTGTTCTTTATTATTGTAATATTCTCAGCAACTTGTGATTCACATATGATTTACAAAATCGTCTATTTCGTTGCTATTAAAAATTTATCTTATTCCTATCTAGTCACATTAAAATGTAATAATATAATTAATTTCGAAGAACACGCCAATTAAATTAAATTTTGTTCATCTTATTAACATTTAATTAAGATGTCGACGATTTTCGAGTAACACAGAAAGATTATGGTAGTAATAAATGTTCCACCAAAACTTGTACTAACAAATCTTGGAAACGATTAAATTATTAATCTTTACAATTAATTATTTAATTTATCTTATACTGTTTCACTCGAATTTATTACATTATGTAGATTTTATATATAAAAGTAAAAACAAGAAATACTAATAGATTATTAATTCAGTTAAATTTAAAAGGATTAATATATTTCTTTTAACAGAAAGATACATTTTTTCTTTAAAAATAAATATTTATAATACTCATTTTATACTATTTATTAGTTTTAAAAATGTTACAATTTACAGTAATAAATATTAACTAATTAATATTTACCTATTTTTTTATATTGACTATCTAATCACCAGATTCAAAATATAGTCAACTAATTATAATATCATTATGATCATAAAATATTATAAAGATTTGCCGACAGTGTCATTTTCTAAACGCAAATTTAAAATAAACAGTAACGAACCTGTATTGGTACACTTTACGACCGTATCACCACTTAAAACGAAGTGGAATTGTATTAAAACACTGTAATTTAATTGATAAATACTACACACATGCTGTAGTTATTTACAAAAAATATACTCACGTTTGTGACGGAGCGGTGCGTGCGAGTGCGTCGGCCGGCACTCCGCACCGCTGTTATATGCGCACGCGCATACGGCGCCGCTACACAGGCTGTTCCGAATTACTAACAAACACTTCCTCTTACCTTATCTAAGTAATCCATGCAGCGACCCATCACGCTCTGTTTATCATAATTTTTCTCAATACGTCCACTGTCTCCAACAGGAGCTGTCTAAATAAAAATAGTTTCATTTAGCCTCCAAATTTACGAAAGGTTAATTAATGCAAAACTGATCCATTCTTTTTAATAGACGTAACAAGTTATTAATAAAGCGAAATAAAAATTTAGATGTTTTCCTTGAACAACATTCCGATGACCTATTTAAGGAATTAACTAGAACTTTACCCGTTAAACACCATTTTAACCTAAATAATATTTTCAAAGTTCTTAGTGTTCTTAGGAACCATTTGGGATACATAAAATAAAATATAATACATAGATTTAAAAATTATGTACCAAATAGAAGCATGCAAAATATTGTTTTTAATATTTTGAATGTTTATCAAAAATGCTGGTAGGTTTTTGTTTCGGACAGTTTAAGTAGGTACCACCGCAGATACTATGGTAGCCGACAAACAATACTGTGCAAACATTTCTGTGTTCCGATTTGAAGGTTGTTATAAGCTAATGAAGTTACTGGGGTAACGAGACTAAACATATTATGTCTTAAGGTGACGAGCGCAAAGAAGTGTAGTGTATACAATCTTAACTAGCGCCACGTTGTTATGGGCACCCCAATCACTTACCATGAAGTCAACTCAATGCTCGTCTCGTTAAAATAAAAAAAAATAATAACAATGATTTGACACCCTGTAGTGTTACTGATTAATTATAATGAGCATTGACAATCCACCAAAAAGTGCATTGTATCGCAAAGAGAGCAGCACGCCTGGGTCAGGCAACGGTCCGAAAACCAGTATGCGGGGAAAGGTACTCCTTAAAACACCTTAGCTCCTCCGTCTTATCATTGCATTGAAATTATACCGATTGGTCGAACCCCGTTGCCTTAATCACTTGCATAAATTACTGAAAATAATACATTAGTTATGCATAATAGGTTATACCACTTATTTCACCTAAACATATCATTATATGATAAATACTTACACTATTATAAACCACCAAGTATATTTATTCTGTCTCATTCCTTTTAAAACTTTTAACATGCATTCTTAAAAAATAAGGTTCGAATCTAAAACCCCTTAAACATTACCGGTCAATAAAAAGTTTTATTTATCAAAGGATCCTAATTTAGATTTAAGACTCCTGTTTCGATATTTTTACGTCTCTCTAAATTATCCCGAGACAAAGATTTTGAACACACAAAATAAAAAATAAGGCGGATTATATATGAATTTTAATTAAGGAACCCGACCTTTTTTCTTTTTTGAATACCTTTTAAATAATTTTTAAAATGTTTTACAAGAGACTTAATTACTTTATCCCAATTTAAGTTCAACACTCAAAATCTTGGAGGAAAAAAAAGCATTCAACAACTAAGAAAAATATCTTAGGAAGTTAGATTATATCAAAATCAAGCAACTCATTTTAATATAATTTATAATATTAGTAAACAAATAATTCTATCAAATGCATTGCAAACTTAAATTAAAACAAATAATTGGTGAATGACGATCTAAATTCACAAGCAAATAAAACTTTTTAAAATCTTTCCCGTACCGGAGGTTAGACTAGACAATACTCTTAATTACAATTACTTTGATAATAATTAAAAACCTTTGTCTGTAACTGTAAAGTACAGTACAGTATGCATTGCTGCGTTTTGTCTTCATATTTAGATCCGTTTTCAAACAAAAATAATCTTTTCAGTCTTACAATTAAAAAACTAAATGTTGCACAGATTATATGTACGAAAAAAGTATTCTATATCTCCGCTGGGACAGGAATTGATCCAGTTTGAGTGGAGGTTGGGAAACAATTTATCCTCTAATCGCGGGCTAATGAATCACGATCGAACGACATTTTGGGTCCGAGGGCGTATCCCGGCTTGTCACAAACTAACGGAAGGAAGAGCGATCGGCGCTAATCTGCATACAAACATATGTACCTAAATACATACATATATTCAATGTAGCGCGCGACCCGAATTGCAATTATCATCTCATCACAATGGATTAAAGTATACAAAGCATTTGAAGCGAAGCCGTTATAGTTCAATTCATAAATCAATCCTACACGCTGCATTCCATTTCGATAAAGCTGGATCACCGTTTAACTTGAGCTTCCGGTGAAAGAAAACGAGAAAAATATACCGGCCGTCGTTTTTGTCAACCAAAACTCTGTTGCTATAATGGCAGCAGATTTATAATAAAAAGATGATAGATTATGATTTATAAAACCCAATAACTAAATAAAAACCACGAGATAATGTATCTGCTTGCTGCCTTTACACCAAGCAGGCAGTAACAAAACTGGTATCTTTAATTCTCTTTTGATAAAGGCAAAAAAATTGTTGGTGGAAAGAAGACGTCGTAGTTTCGTAAGTTATAGGAGTTATCCGGCATCACATCAACCAAAGAATTTCTCCACATTTCCTCCAACCTCCAAACATGAAAAGGCCCGTCAAGAAGAACTTTTTTTAGTGCAGACTTTTCATAAAGATTTTTTTGTACATTTCTTAACCGTTTTAAGTTTTCGTTGCAACTATATTTAAGTTTAACGTATAACATAGCAATGATGTACCATTCCACTAAAACTTAAAAAGATGTAAAAAAAAATGGGCCTATCGTAATAAACTTACCTAGCTATAAGACGTAAACTACGCTTGTATTAATTAAAGAATATCTAATACAGCAGTAGTTAACTAACATATAGTAATGCAATATAAAAATTCATAGCGCATTCGAGGTTGTGGTACTTGGTACGCAGGTAACGATTCATACGATATGCTGTTTGTTTGAGGAAAATACGTGAATAATTTAATGCGATGGTATACATCCCAACAAAACGCTGAACTCTTGCAATTCCGCATACTTCCCGTTCCGTTATTTGGTGATATGTACCCATGAAATATATAAGCTGAACATGATTCTAGGTTTTGATGGATATAGGCAGACACACTATATGTAGAACCTATAGACATTTGGAAATTACAAGTGACTCGTACCTCAAAGCTTAGTGAAGACCCTTCACAAATTGGAGAGATCACATTATATGAATCGCTTAATTGAACTCAAACGCGGCAACACCGTGTTTTGTAAGTATACCTTACAAGAGACCTGAAAGCAGCAGTAGGCAAGCGTTCGTTGAAACTGATGGTGATGGATAAAATTCGCGATAAATCAATTTCTTGATAACAAATCACATTGTATAAACGCACCAGAAGCGGAAACCGGGAAAACATTTTCCTTGAGATTGAGCCAAATGTTGAAAATATTCCTATAGTCAATCAGCAAGACGACCAAGATAAAACATCTGTGTAGTTTTAATAGATACAAATTTTACTTACTCTATCCTTTTCATAGACAATAAATGAGAATACTTGCAGTTTACACATCTGTCAAAGAAAAGTTTCTAAATGCATCGAAGGTCAAACTAAGTGATTGTCCTTGATCGGCTAAGGATTGCACAAGCTAATGATGATATACAATTTGTTATTTACGCAGAGAAAAGAGAAATGCGTACGGACATAGTTGTATGTAATATTAAGTTATCATTGTGACACATCAGACGTCCGTCATATATAGATGGACATCTTGTACATCGGTTCTGAATGAAAAGAGTGTAGCAAGCGTATGCGTTATTGCTTTTGATCAAAAAAATTTCTACTAATAAAATAAAAATCTGGTAACAACATTAACATTTCTGTTTAGTAATTAGTTGATGAGGTAGGAAAGATTCGCATTGAGTAGAAGGAATTGGAGAATTCCTATATCTGGCAGTGTACTAATAAAGCCTGATGATGATTATAATGGTAATGTTCCTATACCTAATAGGTGATTCAAACGTGAGGCAACCAAAATGGTGCTAAGGAGGATGGAACGGAGCTATAGTTTGTACACTGACTCCAGAGCCGCACTCGATACTGTCACGAACCATGGTTCATTTCATTCCCTTGCAGTGGAGGCCAGGAAAATTCGCTGAGAGCCTTTTTCCGAAACAAGGATGTGTCCTTGTTATGAGTCAAGGCTCACTCTGGTATTCCGTGCAACGAGCGTGCGAATGGACAGACCAAGCTGGCTGCTCTTAACACGAGAAGGAAGCGAGATTGTGACCAATGCCCTATATCGCATGTTTGCTTCGAGAGGCCTCAGTTACGAGATGCAGTGCCCGATATAACAAAGCCATAAAACTGTTTTTCCCGAACACAGCAAAGACGTATAACATACTAAAAAAAGGTCTGGCTCACTGGGCGGCTAACCCAAATATTCACAGGACATGGTGGATTCTGCCAATACTTGAACCGTTTCAAGTTTCGGGAGAGCCCATCGTGTATATGTGATGACACTGCGGAAGAAACGGTTCCTCACTTACTAACGGATTGTCCTTTTCATAGGATATTACGCTATGAATTTGAACAGGAAACAAGCCTAAGAATACATACTGATAGTCTAAAGGACTTAATAAGATGTAAATTACTCAGAAATGAGTTTAAAATATATAATCAACGGATATATTATGAACAATAAAAATAAGAACACATAATTGTTACTATATACACATATATGTATATACAGGTTTTGTAATGGCAGATGATAAGATAGCATAAGTATTAAATGATGTAAATAAAGGTTTAAAAAGTCCTAAATAATAATATCAGGGATAAGCGAAAAAAAAGAAAACAGATAGATTCAGAGCAATATACACGATCCCATCTTATCATTCATCTCTCAGTTAATCTTAACTTCTTTCCTCTATCCTTATAACATATCTACTTTTATACCCACAACTTTTTACGTGTCTTTCATTTCTTCTTAAGACATTTGCATACCTCGCTGGTCCGTACCTTATTAACTTTGATCATTAGATGATCATCTTCTAAAATATATCTCGTTAAATAAAAAGAAATGATTTTTTAAACACTATTGCACTTTATTGTTTTACTATTCTTGGTATAATATTAAATCTTGATATTCCTGCCATCGTCTTCTTAAGTTTTGTACACGTCTAGCCGAAATTCATTTACGTCCTCCAATTTGTTATTTCTAGCGTACTAAGATCAATTCCAATTTTAATCAACAGTAGGATGTGGTTAGAACTACATAAACTTTTTTCATGAAGTTTACTGCACACGAAAACTTAAATTTAACCGAACAGATATTGTATTTATTTTTAAGAGAAGGTTTTAAGAAAAGACCAAAGAAAGTTTGTTTACATTAATGTAAACGTTATTAAAAAAAAAGTCTCGCGAAAGAAATCGCTGACCGCAGCTAAATTGGATAAATGTATATAATAAATTGCCACTAGACAACTTAATGGCCGCACATTATCATAGCAAATACAAGACTGTCGCATCGCCAGAAAACTTGGAAGAATTATTATTTCAATTCTATTGGAATTAGGCTAATGTACTTGTTCTGTAGAAGCTTTCTTATCTAACTAGAAATAAAGCGTAGACACAAGGAAATATTGATTTATATTTTCTAAAGGCTTAATTAACTATGCTTCATTATTATCATTTTCCCGATAAAAAATCGATTTTGCACTGCTACGGTAGGATGCTTGTTTCTATCACAGAAGAAGCTGCTTTTTCTATAATTCATCTCTTCTTAGCCCCTGTTGAGACAAGCTTATTTTTTTTAATGCTAAGGTTAATACTTGACCATGATCTCATCTAGTGTTAATTGACGATGTAGTCCGAAGTGGTAAAGCGCAGCTGCCTATTCACTTTGGATTTGAGAAAAATTTAAAATAGTTGCTTTTACTAATCTATAATATCAAATAACGTAAAACTGTTCCAAGACTTTCGGTAAGTTTGTTCTTTTATTACACATATTTACTCATTCAAGTTAAATCGTACAGTTGTATATAAGTTTATTAAGAAATATTCGTTTTTTCTCGAGAGGAAGACTTACTCAAATATATCTCCGCTAATACCAGTGTCACGGTTCTAAAAAACCGCAACAGATAATATTTATATAAAATAAAAGATATAATTAATGATAACATGACAATTATAAACGACTGAACAACTATTAAAATAATTAAAATATTACTACTCGTTATTTAATTTGAGGTAATTGCAACTATAGTATTGATACGACCTATGAACTTTTCTTTTGTCTGTTTACAAAGCTATGCAATGGTAACACATTAGTTTTGTCTTAATTAAATTCGAAAGACAAGAGAACTTCAGTTAGGCGTGGGTAGAGCTGAAGAGGAAAGAATTTAAAGTCGGATAAACATTGGCTTAAATATCTGTAATATCTATAATCTGTGGGTAATTTACGATAACCTCTTTTATAACCGTAGTTTATATTCAAACATTAAACTTCAATTGATTTAAAATCACTTGGTATTTGGAGAATATCATTGACAGATAAACACACGTATTTCATTTTCAATATATATATATTCGTTTAGTTATTAAGTAAGGAATGTTGTATAATGATTACTTAATAAAAAGGCTTCATTATAACTAAAAAATAATGAACAATCTCCTTGCGATGTTGATGCTCCAATTGTTACTGTTGTTTCAATTGTCCATGAATTATAATAATAATTTACCAAATAAATAACAACTAATAATGCTATTATTAAAAATATATAAAGAAAAATACAGGGGTCACTTTTGTGAACAATAAAAATTAATGAAATTTTTAACTATATTAAAACTGACAAAAAATAAAAAGATTCACGACACTAACAATAAGACTATAAACAAATTGGTTCATAGCCTTTTGAATTACCATTTTAATCTTAAACAAAACAAATTCATCACTTACTGAAAGTAAACAATCTGAACAATAAAAAGACATTTTCTTTTAAGTATATTGTAAGACTTTCCATTGAGAAGAAAATACGTTTTCGACAGTTTGTCACTTAATAGCATTCCAAATGGTTTTCATTGAGATGAAATGCTGAACGTCGGCTACAGCGAGACAGTCATAAATCATCTGCAACGTACTTAGAATATATCGGCTGCCGCCATTGACATGACACGATGTCTATTACATTAAAAAAAATTAAATAACCTTGATCCAATCTAAAGTGTCTTGTATGAAACAAAATAGCAGATCAGATAAACAGAAGTTTTTAGTTGTAGTTAAAGACCCTACTTATTTTCTAAAGTTTTAATTTTGAGAAAACAAATGAATAGTATACATAATAGTTTCTTTGTATTGGTAGCAGATTCAAATTTTAAAAATTGATGAGCAGTGTTTGTAGAATAACTTCTAAAAGAATGTATAAAATATCCACTTAAATAAAATTTGTAATATATTGTGAGCAGAATTACAATAATACGTAAGATGTAAATAGTCTTGACGCTTTCTCAAATTTCAACAAGTCAATGAACATTTGTATATATAATTATAACCTTTACTACACTGAATAAAATTAGAGGCTCCGTGGTTACAGATGATAAAGTTAAACATAAGCTCATTTAAGTTATTTGCATAAGCTAAGACTAAATTTTGCTTAAGGAATTTACTTTCAATCGTCCAGAGTTATCGGTCCAAGAATAAATGATAAGATTTTTTTTAAAAGATTTTTAAATAAAAGTATGTGAAAAATTTTAATGTTTTTTTTATACCACTAAGGTGACAATCCAACATACGGCCTGCCTGTGGTAAGCGGTTACCGTAGCCTATAAACGCCTGCAGCACCGGAGGCACTACAGGCGCGTTGCCAACCCCGGAACCTTGTCACACCCTTTATAAACGACTCCATTCTGTAGCTCCTTATGAAAACCTTGGCAGGGAGTTCATTCCATAAATTGATGGTTCTTGGGGGGAATTTTTTTTTTTCTTTTTCGGATGAAGTTAATGCTTTCGGCCACTATTATGATCGCGAAAGCTTCATCGGACCCTGAGCTGAAAAATATATAATACAAGGGAGAGGAGAGAGACGAGGGAAAAGGATTTAGGGAGGGATTAATAGGAGCGGGGTTTCGATATCGATATAACTAAAATAATCTGGTTACATTGATTATATTGAGAATACATTTCTCTGTTTACATGAAGACAAATATTTACTTTGCATCGATCGTAGGAATTTGGGAAACCCGCATGTTTTACTATATAATATTCATATCAATTGTCTGCGGGTTGAAAGGTTTTATTATAACCTAAAATATTCTATCTGTTTCTATATTTAATCAATATCAATAGTTTTTACAAGTCGAATGCGATACGTTGCGACATAAATTAGCTTTTAATTTCTGGACTATTTTGAAATTTTTATGACACAATTTAACATTACCGGTCTTCATTGCTGAAAATCGGTCAAAAGGATATTGTGTTATGAAACAGGTGTATCACTTTTCATTAGAAGGTTCTACTCGTCCTATCGCTTAGTTAAAAAACTCCATACTTACCTTTATACATAAGTACTATCTATTTATAATACGGACGTTCCCACACAGTATAACAGGCTCAATGGCATATTTGATGCTACCATTTTTTACTTGGTATTCTGATATTCATAAAAACATAATGCCTTTTAATTTCCTGTTCGTGAAAATCTGTTTAACAGATTCTAGTTTTTCTTAGTGAAGTTTCTTTTTATATGATTTTGCTCGTTATGTACTAAAGTATCGTCATATGAAAACACAAACTGACTCTTTAACATAGTATTTTATTGAACAAACAAACTGCTATAAAAAAACCGCTCTAACAATGATAATTAACAAACTTGTATCAAAGTATACGGGACAATATCCGGTGTATGCATACAATTGGAACCATTTCAGTTAAGTATAAAACTAAACCACAAAATAGGTATATTTCCATATAGCTCATACCCATCGTATTATTTTTAATCCTTTAATACCATTCTGTTTTCATGAAATAAACTATATAAACAAAGTTAGATTTTTATGCATTCAGTTGCATGAAAATGCAAAAAACCAAGTTGTTCATATTAATGCAATAGTTTAACTAATAATATTAAATTGTAATTCGTACAATGTCTTAATGCAAAGTAAAACCACATGATATAAGGTTTTATTACATAGGTGTGTATTTAAATCTATGGACATCGACTGATTTGTGGTCACACTAAATCCGTACTCTTCTAATATGACGGGACGTAATGAAGTAATTTTTTTTAAATATCGGTTTATTTTTCGCTACAATACAGAAAATCTTTTTTTTCTCACTTTGAACTGTCTCTGTTGCCGAAGACCGTTTAGTTAGATGCACCACAGCTCCTATTATATTACTGTAGTTTGAAAGGTATTGTATTGTAGCTAGTGAAGTAACTGGGGCATCGAGACTTAACACCTTATGTCTTCCTTATGTCTTATGTGCGGTACACAGTGTTCACCATCGTAACCGGCGTTACGTTGTTATGGGCAAGCGTATCATTACCATTAGGAGAACGGCTTGCTCGTTTTGTCAAATTAAAAAAAGAAGTTAAATTATTGATAGATCGCGATTAGCAGAGACTGTCTTAGTAGACACCACAGCAATTCTCATACATGACCAAACATGGTGGAGTTCTAGTTTAAGGGACGTTAGAACTAGTAAATTTACAAAGATACCGAAACCTGTTATTTTGTCTCAAGGCAACGAACGTATTAGGTGTAATAAAAACTTCATTACATACGGACGAATAATTTACTTTTAAGTGTACCTTTTAATCGTCTCCTAACTCTTTGAGTCAGTATAAACCTCTGTGGAGCGAAACTGAAATTTTTGTACTACAAATTTTTAAAACAAAATCATGAAATTTTATTTAGGTTCAACTTTTTCGAGTGTACCTATCTGGCGATCTATGAGTACACTGTGAATTATGTTTTCTTTTAGTTTTAACGACAAATTTACTTTGTTGCTAAAGAGCGGTTTATTTCTACATCTACCCTCAAGTACATCAGAATCTCAACTGTGAGAACTATTAGCTATCCCATTTTATTCCTATTACGGTACAACTATAATATGGCTCTCCAAGTATACATGTTACGCCATAGTTATATATTACTTATCAACGAATATTGGATACACCAAAATATTTTGTAGTAAATGAAGTATGTTAACAACCCGCATAGTAAATTCCATGTCACATAAGGCAGAAATTGTATACGGTATGTGACATATGGTATGTATGACAGTAAGGGTTCTTTATGCGGGCATATAAGATACAATGTTACGAT
>DWLS01003131.1:0-16400 GCA_018246255.1 Pachliopta kotzebuea | reverse complement strand
TGTTAATACACAGAATATATGTCTAACGATTATTGAGAAGGAAATTCAGATTACGCCGTTTCGAAAAACAGAAAACTGGAAAAACATAGCAAAGAATATTTCCTTCAAGATATAGGATTAATCTTAGTTTATCCTGTTAAGTGAATTGCATGCATGGAGTAATAAACCATGAAGCTATGCGACGCGCGCACGTATGCGGCATGAATTCAAAGAAGTATGAAAGATATATAAATGAAATTCATCAATAGATTAAACTAGATCATTTCATTATCATCATCATCAGCCAACAGACATCCACTGCTTGACTTAGGCCTCCCAATAATAAGCCATTTGGGCCATCTCCCACAATGCTGATGCAATATCTGTTGGTGGGGAACCTTCATCATGTACCATCAAATAAATTATATATTTTTTTAATTACAATATTTGAATTTATAAGAACTTAAATTTCTGTTTTGAACCTCATCCCAACTATATTATCTTTATATAAAATATATATATAGGTTCTTAAAAGAAAGGGTGTAAGGGGTCCACAATAACTTACAGCACCCAGCCAACTTCACCTGCTCATGGTGCACCCTGCTAATCAAGAAATGAGGCTCTGGCTCCCAACCGTCATTGGACCTGAGTGGTTGGACACAGCCTAAATCTCCTTTTTATTGAGAGAGGCAGCAGTGGATGTATATCGGCTGATGATGATAAGTGATTAAAAAATTGTTTAGTCCTTCAACTATTATTTAGTATTTATTCTTTAAACATTATTTACATATTTATTTAACTTTATACACATTGTGTAAATGTGGATTTAAAATGTTTGTTCAGTGTCTTATTATCTTTCAGTCTGCCTTGGGTGATGTAGATTATACTCATCACTTTAGCTTAAGTATGAAGCCATGTAGTATGGCAAAGAAATTCCTTATGAATATCTCTCAAACATAAAATTTATTTCTCACTACCGAGAACAAATGTTGAATGAACTTTTATATTTTATGTAGACAACGGCTCATGGATTTATAAAGATAATTATACAAGTAGTTTATTGTATGCATGCAGAACAAATGAAGCCATTTAAAAATTGTAACAAGATTACTGTAATTATTTGTACTGATAATTAACAAAGAGATAAGAAAACTCCACATTATGAATTGAATTACCTTTGATTGTAGATAAAATTTCTTATGCAATTTTTTTATTATTTTGTACTTTTTGGTACATAGAGGTTCCTAATATGTTTTTATTTCATTGCTGTCTTATATATTACATAGATTAAAAAACTCACCTGGTGGGCTATCAGTCAGGATTGTAATACCAGTGGGGTCTACATGTGGAGGGAATGCCTCATAAAGATCTGGCTCTTCCTCGAGCACTGCAGACAACATCGCGGAGGGCATTCCGTTTCAGACAACACTCACACACACACCACTATGACTAGACACTACACAACACTGCACCAGCCGCACTCGGGGGTCCTAGCTCACTTGGAACTCAAACCAATGAGCCTCCTAGAGCCATCTCAGAACCATCACCCATTTGTGTGTCTCTCTTCAATGGAAGCTTCTAAGTCAAATCTTGCTGAACCATTTTTAAATCTGCAAGAAAACACAGTCTGAATAATATATATATATATATATACTAGTTTATCATACACAGATAATGTTTATCAGTTTCATAATCAAGGGTCACAATTATCCAATAGCAAATAAAACTTTAAAGTGAAATGAATACATAATTACATGTAATTAAAATATTGTTTCGATCAGCTGATTGCCGCCGTTGCCAGAAGGGGCTCACATACATTATGTCTATTTTAAGAATACATGGCAGCTGATCGGGCACCCTTCAATGTCAGAAACGGGCGAATGAAGCCCGATTTTTGAATACATAAAAACTCAATTAAAAAGTAGGTCATATACTCACCGAAATCCTGGCGATAAATGATGCGAAGCAGGATTAGCGACTCCGTATTTACCGCTTTGGTGTCCCTGCGGCAACTAAACCAAGTGGCTAGTTCCCGGCCCAACGTAATCTCGAATGGGATAATAGTTTCGAGTGGGAGCCAACGCTGATTTGTCACTTAACTCAGTCACACTGTACATCACACACTTGTATCAGTTACTGACCATGCACACGGATACATTGTGAGATCAATCACTGATATGCGGGATGATTCCACAACCCTTATTTCGTCTAATCGGATTATTGATGTTTCCGGTGAAAGTCGTTTATGAATTTTATTGAGAAATATTTATTAATGTGTGTTGAGTATATTGCTACAGTCTACAGTATTCGTTTCTGTGCTAAAATTCTACTGGGTGAAGGGAGCGGCACGTCTGCTTTATCCGCGATTTGCATGCACGTGAAATATTGTATTATAGATATATATACCATACGTCGTTTGCCTTCGTATAGTACTGATGATAGGCATAGACTAATACTGTATTTTTTTTATTTGTCTTTGCCTACCTTTCTTTACAATAATTTTGAGGTTTATAATATTTATTAAATTATTAAAGTAGTAAACATTTTATGAAACAACGTCTGTTAATTTTTCGTATATTATGAAATATTAGTCTAAATGTACATGTCATAATATCAGGGTAATGGAAAATGAACAGAATTGTAACTGGTCGAAATTCACAACAAAATTATTAAAATAAAATACTTTGGTTTCCGACATAGGCAATTCCATAGACAATATGCTCCTTATTTATTCTACTAATTTAGTACATTATGTACCACTGAAATCAAATTATAAAGATTTAGTAGTACATCTCTGAATTTATCGATTTAATTTTTCATTTTTCTTATCACTTTTATTGATGTTATATTCATCAGTCAAACATACAAATAATTTTTTATACGATGATATAGTAATAGCTAAAAAAATTTTAACAACATTAACGTTATTTGATGAAAAAAATTCAAAAGTGAATACATATTGAATAATTTATCTTCAAGATATAAATCACAAATTTACAAAACCAAAATGACACAATGGTACTTTAAGTAATATTGTCATTGGAATTCTATTTTTTAGTAAACTGCTTAAAGGCCTCGTTACCTTGCCATAAAACCTCAAAAAAAATTAGTTGTCAAAACTACATTCTGTTATTACAAGTATACAATCTGTCAGTGTCATCTATCACTACAAGCAATAACTTGTAATTTTGATTTCATCTATTTCGTGAATTCGTCTTGGTTGCGAAAAGCAGGCATAATCCGACTTTTTACTATGAATTTACGTTAAAAACAATAAATAAATATGACTACTACAAAAGCGGACTGTTTAAATGGTAATTTGGAAAAAACATATTGAATGTAGAAGTTTGATGGAAAAATAAATTTATCATTTCTTTATTTGCAGATACGGTGATAGTTTTAATTAATGCTGTAGGTGATAACAACAATTCCGTCAACAATGTTGTAATAAAATCACTTGCGAAAATAGCCAACACATATCCAAACGATGTGATAGATATTTTCTGCGAGTTTTACAAAAATACTGTCAAAGTCAATAATACGCAACTAAGTAACATAATCAAGTAAGTAGTTACATTACTTTTAGTTATTAATTATTTAATTCTCCCTATAGTAGTAATAAAGTCTTACAAATTAAAATTAATTTGTAGTCCCCTATTATTAATTAAGACTTTAACTTAATTAAACATGTCGTGTTATTAGTTTCTATGATTAATTCAAGAAAATGTTAAAGAAATTATATAGCTTTAGTGTGTTAAAACAAATTGTGAATTGATATTGATGTGGTTATATTATAATATATTAAATATCATTTATTCCCTATTAGTTGTTACTTTTTAATTGTATTTTATTGCATTATAGTCTTGCTGATGAACAAAGATTCATGTAAGTTTTAAGCACTTTTTTGTACAGTAGTGGTAGAAAGAAATTGATTTCCTAAAAAAATTATTGTACTTGTAGTTAGGTATGTATTATGTATTGTAAGGTAGGTGTCATTAACGCTTATTACAAATGAAGCTTCAATCAATTCTTGCATGGTAGGCTGTAAATATAATAGGAAAAATATTGGTTTTTTTTTTAGAGAAATTATTAATAGTCTGGTATGAATAATTTATCACATAACTTCAAATGATGAAAATTGTATTGAATTAACTTAATAATAAACTTGATCAAATCAGAAACAATGAAACTCATCTACTATGGCATATCTCATTAAATAAATTGACTACCTGTCCTTAACTTGCACTAGTGTTTCTTTATTTAAAATTAAATGATTTTAACTAATTTCTAAATACTTTAAAATAATTGGTGCTATTTAAAAAAATATCAGACATCTTTAAATTTTAATTGTCAAAACAGGTTATGTAGTATGTTACCTTTTGTGCAGTTAATGTGTTACCCATGTGCTATGAATTTTGCAGGGTATTAGAGCAAACATGTGTGAATCAAGTAAAGAAACTAAATTCACAAACCTCTTCAAATTTAGTGAATTCAATGCTTCGTGCCATGACAGAGAATACAGCGTATGATCCAGTTATACAGATGGGAGCCTCATCAGTGTTGGTTGCAGTAAGCCATGAATATTTAGATATGGTGAGTAATTTTTTTTTGGTATAGAAATTGTGCAAAAATTGTACAAACATTACTGTGTTCTAATTCGAAAGGTGTTGTCACTATGGTTTTTTATTCTAATTTGTTTATTATTAGTTACTAGTGGAATTATAGGAGTAAATATGCATATTAGAAAATATGCACAATGAACGCCTTCATATATTCTCCTAACTAGTGTTATATCATTATAATGCATCATGTAACATAAGCAAATATTTAATAAGTATCATCATTTAGACAAACACAAACATAATATAAGCAAAAGCTTTTTATTGGACCTGTGAATGTTTGAGGTATTAAATGCATTAATAAATTAAAAATTTGTTATTATGCTGTACCATTGTTCTAATAAGTCTTATTTTGTGCTATTTAGTACAGAACTATCTAAAGATAATTATATAAAATGAGTGGCGGAAGTTAGCATAAGTAGAAAACTTGTTTACAGTTACATAAGTACTTAACATAATCTCACAATTTGCTTACAAGACTGGTATGGTAGTTTGTAATTAAATAATGTATTAATAACAACAACACTGGGACATATTATACTATGTGTATACACACCACATCTACCTACATGCCACTAAAGCAGATAATTGCTTGATACCACTAAAAGGCAGTTTAATATCATCATACACTTACATACTTCTGATACTCTGTCATCAAGTACGGTCATGTCCAATCCTGTCCTGCATGCAGTCCTTCACAAATATAACCACCACCCTTTATATTATTATTCATAAAACATTTGTTGTTTTAATAAAATATTTATTAAAACTCAATAAACATTTCTATAAATTAAAACAACATGTTTACAAAGTCTATTTTTGAATATTACACATTCATATAAATGAAGGTTAAGATAATATTGTTTTCATACCAGATTCGCGTCCAGACTTTATGATTCACGCTTTTTATGTAAATAAATTGCCTTTGTGTATTGCCATGTGCAAACATTATTTGTTATCATTACTGTGATATCACAGTTAAATGTGAACCAAATCCGCTCATTACTTGTATAGTTCAAACATGTTGCCTAAATACAGACATGGATTATAAAGTTTTCATGATATTGTATTCAACTTAATTTGTTTATCACAAGTGCCCCTTGACAAATTATATATGTATGGAGTTTATGCAAGCTGTTGTCCATAACTTTAATTACATAAGATTATTAATATTTTTAGATGTTGGTTAGTGCACATTGGATAGGGTCAAATTGATGTCAAAAAATTCCGTAGGTTCTGAGGCTGCTCATTAATCAAATATCACCAGCGTCGGTGCCGCACTATGCAATAGTGCACACACTTGGCACCCTCGCAGCAGTGAACACACACGGTGTGGTGCCGCATATTAAGGAGATTCTGAGCAAGATGCTACCTTTGCTCACACTGGTTAAGCAAGAAGGAGTCAAACAGGCGTTCGCTTACGGTTTGTGTTAGCTAAATATTCATATTGAATTTAAAAATCTAAATATTTTTTTATTAAATTTTTTTTCACCATTTTAAAATTTCTCATGAAGTTTACTTTCCAACAGCTTTCGGACACTTCGCTGTCGCAGTTGCGGAACAAATAGGCGACAACGTCGAGAATGACAACATTACATCTATTAAAGAGAATTTTGTTACGGAATTCTCCATAATATTTGATGTACTGTACAATCAGTGGCTTTCATCTAATGAATCTAAAGTAGCAGAATCTATCTTAGAAGCACTCGGTCCAATTACAAGGCTGATATCTGAAAGGCAATTCAATGAAACCGTAAACAAGTTTGTACTATCATTGCTATCTTTGTATCGAAAACCGACATTGAACTTCTATTACATAAGTCAATGTATCTCGTATCTTCTTTCGCCGTCCGCGCTCAACCCAAAATTAACTTTAAACGACAATGTGATAAATGCTATTAATCATGCGATGTTTAACTTGGTCCTCCTCGAACCGGATTATGACCAGCCGCACACGGTTAAAAACCATTTCGAGGTACTGAGATGTTTCGATCATATGGCAGGACAGTTTCCCGATCAGACAATTGAAGGCCTATTGCATCAGTGCAAAAACAACCAAGAAAAAGACAGAATGAAAGCTGTTATAATATTGACACATCTGACAACGTCGTCCCAAGTTTTCATTGATAACTTCGCAGCCAAGTTTATTTCTATCTTGAAAGTAATGACTGCTATGGAACAAGGCGTAAAAATGAAGAAGTTACTTGTGAAAGCGATCGTGGGTTTGGTTTATAGAAACTGTATTATAACCTCTGAAGATTTCTCTATGATTGAGTTTATCATCAGACATTGCGGATATGAAGGACCTGCTAACATTCCAAAATATGATATCATTGATTTGCATGACACATGTAAAAGTTCCTTAGTACTTATGTGCAATACAGTTACCAGTGTTAGAACACAGTTACGAAATCTGTTACTAACAGCATTAACTGTTGACGATTTTACAAACTCCATGTCAACTGTCAGCCACTGTTTGACGTCGCTGTTGCAGAATAAGTCAGATGTCATCCTTGATGAACCCCCAGAGAAGGTTATCGAAGAGAAATGTTCTTCTGATTTAGTTTTTGTTAGATGTATAACGCATATCGTGGACCCAAGTGCAATAGAGAAAAATAAAAATCTTTTAATATTTTTGGAAGAGTTCTCCGGCGATGTCCATAAGAACTTAAAGAATTCTTGGACGGTAGAAATTCAACGATTATTAAAGTATGTCGAAAAGAATGAATCAAAGGATGAGTGGCACAGTATGCTGCTAAATCTACTAGTATCTGCAATCGAGCAGGTGAACAACAATAAATGGGTTGAGAACATAGCAACGCTACTGTCGCAGCAGGTTCTGACAAAAAAGCAATCGCCAATGACAAAAGGTGTTTCGTTGCAGTACTTGGCGATACTGTCTTGCCATATGTCCAACGCTGCAGTTGTAGAGAAAATATTAAAAATAATACTTCTAGCTTTAAAATCGATCCCAATAGAGAGTTGCGGGTACGTCAGCAAAGCAATAGGTATTGCTTCAAGGCAGCACGGCGAAACTGTTATGAACGAATTAGACGCAATATATAAAGAGAACGAATCCAAAAGAGGCAATAAAATTTTCAATTTCTTGTCACCACGTAATTCTAAAACTGAAATAGAAATTGGCGTTGTAAAATATGCCACAATTTCATGCTATGGCAAAGTCGCTAATGAGTGTCTCGATGTTCATGTTCTGGCAAGACTTGGTGAAAACGTCACTGGAATTCTTCATGAAACACTAAAGTCCAACCCTCCTTTTGATTTGTGCAATGCAAGTATTACCACTCTTTACGAGATAAGCAAAGCCCTACAGCCAGCGTCACATCACAACGTGGCCTTGCGCAACAGGTGGCAACTTTTAAATGCGGTGCTCTCACAAATCTACAATCCTAACTTGGAGGATCGTAACGTGGAACTGTATCCTATAATAGTAAAGGCTTCAAAAGCGCTGACGAAGCTACAAAAGGGTATATTACCCGAGGAAAGGAATACCATACTCCGTGTTTTGTTCAGCAGTATCTTTGCAGAATTGTCATCTTTCAAGAGTAAATATGAAATTGAAGGGAACGGGGAGAAAAACGACTTGTTAGCGAAAACCCTTAACGACACTTTAATTCTCTTACATCATTTGATAAGAGAATTGATAATACAATCGACTTGTTTAAGCACTATAGATGATTTAGTCGGTCTTTTAATTGAATGGATACGTAACGAGAACGACGAAATCAGAACAGCTGCAATGTTGATCCTTCAAGTGGTCTTCGATTCTTACATCAAAAACGTGAAGCTTAATTATGAAACGCCAAGTAAATTTGGGCAAATGGGTTACCTACTCGGCCTTCTGGTGCCGGGCGTGGCCGACACAAATTTTCCAGTGAGGTTAACAACAGTAGACTGTATTAAACTGATCATTCAGATACAAGACCTATACGAAGGTCACATTATCGAAGCAGACGACGAATGCATGGCCAGCCTCGCGCACCTACAGAACAACATCCTTACGAATGATTTGAATATGATCAGTGATTATTGCATGATCCTGTCTGACACGATATCGCCGAAAATCCCACATCATCACACAATGCAGTTCATTGAAAGTCTGTTGGAAGGGTACGACTGCCAAGAGTACAGGTGTGTCGGTATCAGCGCGGTGCTGAATGCTCTGTTTATAAAGAAAGGTCAGGATCTGTATCAAAGCATCGAGAGGATAGTGGAGGTGATGATTACTACAATGGACGAAGTACACGAGGCCGCGCGGTCAAAGCTGCTGCTGCCGCTGACGTCATTGACAAGGCATCATTCGAATGCAGTTACTGCAGTTCTGTTGACACAGAAACTACCACTGAAACCGTAAGTATTTTGTGATTAATTAGTATTTTTTTTTATTATAGTTATTAATAATGATAATGATGCTAAAGATGATTTATACGTTTTAATCATAACCCACTCAATCTTGGTACTTGTATATCAACAATCAAATTTTATATAACATTGTAGATCCGTTGTATCTTGTTGGAGATCTTTGGCACAGGACGAGAGCCTGTCGGAGGCGATAGTAGAGAACTTCCTCAGGTTGATGACGTCAATTGAATTGTACGAGGACCCTTATCATATCACCGACAACCATATCGCCGCCCTTCAGCCTTTGACGGTGAGCTTTTGTTTGGGTTTAAAAATACAAATTTTTCCTAATATTTTCGTAAAGCGAACAATAAAGGTTCGTACATCTTGTCAGATATTTTCATCATGATATGATATCTTTAACAGCCTTTTCAGTAGTGGGAAAATTAGAAGGATTATTTATTTAACTTATTGATTTAAAATTCCAGCTAATAAGCGCCCTGGGCGAGATGCTCACGGTAGACGCCATGGGACCGATCTGCGTAGCTAAGTTCCCGGACCTGTTCTCGGTGTTATACACGACTCTGGCTTGTTACCTCGAAGCTGAGGCGCCTGCGTACACTGTGCCATCGAACAAGGGCCAAGAGAGATTCGGCTTCATTCCGAACCGGGACGCGATCAAACTGTCGCCGGCTAGGATCACCGTCAATACCTTCAACGCTTTCTTAGATCAGGCGGACTGTCACAAAGTTAGTCTTTAAGTATGCCTAATTTAATTGAAATACTATAGTAACTTTATCTTCAAGAAAAGAGTGAATAGGCATTAGCTAGGTTAATGCGCTTTACCATCATCGACCACATCTTCACTTAACACCAGGTGGGATCGTGGTCAAGCATTAACCTATACATACGTTAAAAAAAAAACGATGCTTCTTCTTGTAAGTGTCAAGGTGAGCACAATTCAGCACAGTGTATACATTTTAACTAATGCTATATTATATATTCTCTAATGAGGATCGTGTTAACCCGTCATTTGCGGCGTATACAGCTTATCTGATACTAAGCTCGCAGACCACGGGGTCCATGGCCTGATAATGCCATATTGTTATAAGAGACACATATTAATTGAGCTTCTTCTTTATCTCATTATTTTGTCGAAAAATAAATTTGGTATGTAATTTTGTGCAATGTTATGTACGTCGGCAGGTGCGGGAAGCGTGTTCGCTGTATCTGTCGGTAGAGCACGGCGAGAGCGCAGCCACACTGAGCGAGCTGGCAGCGTTGTTGAGCAGCGCGCTCAGCAGCGGCCAGAGCTCACGGCTCGCAGCGTGCGTGGGCCGACTGGCGAAGTGCGCACGCGCACCTCTCCCACCTCAACGAAGCGCCGCCGTCGCACTACTGGCGCATCTATTAAACCATAGGTACACTACACACACAGCTCATTCAATTTATCCATTATCTTCAAGCTTTCGTCCGGTGCAATGGCTAACCACTGACCTACTTTCACAGAACTCCGAACCCGCATGTTTTGAATTATGTACATTTGTAGATCTTTTTAGATATTGCTTGAAAAGACATACATTTAAAAGAGGTTGTTTTAGTGCAGTAAAAATTAAGGAAGATATAACATTTCAGTGTTAAAAGTTTTGTTATAGTAAAACTATTTTCAAACTGGAATATAGTTATGTGTATACTGTTTTATATAATGTGACGGTAATATGCCTGAGTAGTATAACTAAACTGTCTCTGGCAATAGAGACATAATTATCATCGACCGATATACGCCCACTGCTAGACATAAGCCTCTCTCAAAAATCTCCACTCCTATTGGTTCTGCGCTATCTAAATCCAGGGGATTCTCGTGACCTACATCAAACCGTCGGATCATCTTTTTTTTTTCACGCGGGGTAATCTTTTTACGGACGTTCCGCCGGTGCCCTGGGTGGGCCCCGGAGGGATGTGTTGGACTCGGCCTGTGCGGCCCCTACCCACTGAACCTACCGCGTAAGCCATCTGCCGTTATGAATGGAATGCCCCGAATCTATCAGCGACAGGGCGAAACTGTCGGTACACCTTGGCATACTACTAGTGAAACTGAAAGTGCAACTAATTGCAGGTGCAACGAAAATACGGTCGTTACGGAGACAATCTTGGCGACTCTGAGCACGGGGTGGAAGGACGAGAACGCGCGTGTGCGTGCGGCGTGCTTGCGTGGTGCTGCGGGCGTGGCGCGACTCGCTGGTGCGCACCGCGCTGCTGCGCTCCCCTCCACCCTCGCCGCGCTCAGCCAAGGCGTCGATGCGCAAAAGGCACAGTGAGTTGCTATGAAAACTTCATTGAGAGTAAATAGTCCTGGATCTGGAAAAATTATAGCAACACCACCCTTATCAATGTTTGTTTAAGTTTATATTATTTAAAGGTACCTCTGCCTTATCAGAGGGAGTTTCCATCGCAAGGGCATTTGGACCTAGCTGGTAGATACAATGTTTATCAAATAATTAATCACGTTTCACCGAGCACGTAGTTGTGAACATAACTGACTTTATTTCTTTTCCTGCGTCAACCATCAAAAACTGGCTCACTAGCGCCCTCCTCGTAATATCACACCCATCGTCCCGCAAACCGAACTGTCAATTAGTCACCCCACTAACGTTCGGTGCTACGTTTTGAAATTAAACAGTGTTTTGTAACTACCAGTGATCAAAAATTACGGTTCAACATTTAAATCATAGATGGCGTTAGGGTCGCACCGTCATATTATTTTTATACAACCTAAATAAAGGATGGTCTTGATACTCAATTGCTGATAAGCATTACCACCCACCTCCGGGGTATATTAGTTAAGCGCTTTGCTTTGTACCGCGGTTCGTGAATCAATTCCTACTCCACTTATTGTAGTTTTGGTTTGTTGTTAAGTTCTTAGAACTCGCCTGTCTAGCTACCACCATCCTATTGATAATCTCCTGCTACAGTAGTCAACACTACAGCAATTTCTTTAATCTGTCTATATTTGAGAGCCGACGTATTCTCTCTGTTCACGCTTCTCTACACACGGACACATTATTACTTAACACCAGGTGAAACCAAAGCCAAGTGTTACGCATAAGGGCTTTATACATCTATTAATTTGTCTTTTTACCCCAGTGATTTCTCTAGTCAATATCGTTTGAATTGGTACCATTAGGTGCGATATTATCAGCTAAACGTTTATCAACAAAAGAGACCTGTTAGTAATATTTTTTTATTCTTTGTTGTTTATAAAAAAAAATCAAAACCCAAGTGTTTGATAAGATAATACTATTCCAGGTCACCAATTGAAAACGTCCCCCTTGCTGCAATCCAAGGACTCAGTCGATTGCTCACGGAATTAGAGAACCTTGACAAAGAATATGATCGCGAGCTGATCTCCATCTCGCAAAAGATACGACCATTTATGAATACAGACTGTTCCCAGCTTCGAGAAGGGTCCGTCAGATTGTTTGGGATCATCGCGGGTAGGGTCGGCTCCGAGGCATTGGTAGAGCAGGCCATTAGCTCTTTGCCGTGCTTTTTGCTGCATTTATGTGACACAAACCCGGCGGTCGTACGGGTAAGTTTGATCATTCCAAGTTCTCTTTGGAAATAGGTATAGATAGAAGTAGTATCAGTTCAGTGCCACTATCTACAACCAATCAGTAATTTTTAATGGAAACACTAGTGGTAAGAAAATTTCACTTAAGTCTCAAGGTAAAGAGAACAACGTGTTACAGTGTATATCATGATTTATCATCAAGTCGTAGTCCTACCCAAATCGTTACTGCTTTGTATAAAAACATAACCTATGTTAACAGAGCTGCTGTAGTTCATATGGATAATCCCGTATATTTAAAAATAAAAAAAAATTGATGCAATTGTAATTATCATTGCAGGCAAGCAAATTCACTCTCCGCGAGGTTTTCAAAACACTCAACGTTAAGAAGTCGAACGAGTTCGTGCAGACGCACCTGGTGGACGAGGGGCGACTGTACCTCGACGAGTTCCTGTCCGCGCTACTCCGTCATCTCGCTGAGGAGATGCCTGGTGCTGTAGTGCGTTGCCTACAATCCGCTGTGAACTACCTGCATTGTACAGTCGACGAGATGAAACCGCACCCGCCGTTACTTCTGGGTGAGTTAACTTATGATTGTGTCTGATATAAAGTACTGGTTAAATAACTGGTAACGAGAATTAACATCTTATATCTCAAGGCAATAATGTGATTATCATTCTACCTAGCGGCTCATTGTTGTATGAGGTAGGTGCCGAAGAAGGTGAAGCATTATGGCGCGAATTAGATGATTTTATCTAAACCATTTTCGTATCACACAGGACTCCTCTACGCCGAGCTATTCCGTATAAAGGAAAGAACTGCAGAAGACACTGACCTGGATCCGGACATAACCAGAAGCGCAAACGCTCGGCTGCTGCAGCTCATAAAGGATCCCAACCCACTGGTGAGACAAAACTCCGCGCTAGCACTTGCTAACATATGTCTAGTTTGCGCTCACCAAGAATGACAAAGTGTGGGCGTCACGAGTATGGAAGTGTTGAGAAACGAGGGACTGAGGAAAGTGCTATACGTGGTGAGAGGCGATAGGGACGATTTGCAATGTTTATACCATATGCATTATACATACTAAAAATACATTGGTTTTGGATTTAAATATCCAAAATAAAATTGGTGGTAAGTAAAGCATCTGAATAATAATAATATAATAATGAACTGCTTGTATGTTTCTATTACTCTGATATATATAAGCAAAGCTAACGTAAAGCATATAAGTGATGAATTTGTAAACTTTTAATTAAATTGTTTATAAAAAATACCTTGTTAAAACTCAGTTTCTTTACGATTGTACGTGCTATGGCTCTAAGAGCAAGAATTAATACTCACTGACCATCAGCATCCGGTGAAAGAAAACATTTGAAACAAATCGGCATGTTCAAAGAACTACAGCCTTTATAGATATGTGACAACCAACTCACCTGGGCAGAGTAGTGAATAAATAGCATTGACTCTTTCTCTTATGCGAGAAGTCCCGACTACCCGTTAATGGAAAGATTCAAAGGGTTTAAAACTTTCAGTAGCTATGTTATTATTTGGGGAAGAAATTTAATTACGGAATATATAACATATATATTAAGATAAAATTTAAACTATCAATCTATATAAAATTAATTTTTTGTACAACGAAGTGGAGAGACGAGACGGACATTCACCTAATGGTAAGTGATGTGAACGACTAGAATAATGTGGCGCTCGTTAGGATGGTATATTGAGCACAATATTGTACGAATTTTTTTATACCACTAATGTGGCAAACATACGGCCTGATGGTAACCAGATACCGTAGCCTGTAGACAGAGCCCGAAAGAACCTTATCACACCCTCCTCGAAAGAGTCCATTCTGTAGCTCTGGAAAAACTTCAGCAAGAAGTTCATTCGATAACTTGATGGTTCTTAGAAGAAAACTTCTTTGAAACCGAATCATATGTATCCGGACTGGATATCCTAAAGTCTGAGGATGAACTTCCTGTCGATGGTGGACGGTATTTCTATAACACATAATGCTAAGTCTGAAACCTACATGTACTGTCTAAGCCGTTCAATCAAGATTACAGTACTATTTAGGCATTAATTGTTTTCATAAACAGGCCCTGCCGTGGTATCTATATGGTCACCATCAACAGACCTACCGATATATATTCAAATTTCCCAATTTCTTGTACATTTACCAACTTTTAACTAGATCTTTATAATGTTAGGCAGTTTAAATGTCAAACTATGCTATGTTACATAAAAGTTACTTAAAATTATATTGCATGTAAACTTTATAACTAGGGATAGATTATTTGCATTGTCATACATAAGTACATAAACGGGACGAGAATAAAAACTATTACTGAAGTAGCAATGGTTTTTAAAGACAAATGTTTAGTACTACAAAGTGACAGCTTCTTTAAATGACCTTTAACCATGTTTTATAAGTTTAAGTTATAAACTTAAAAGAGTGAAAATTTAATTAACTTTAAAAGAAAACCTAGCTTCTAGATAATTTGGTTGAAAATTAAATGTTTATATGTGCTTACTTACTCTTTTTAGTACATGTGCTATCAAAACTGGAATTCTAAATGGCATCTTAATGTATTTTAAACTAACTCATCGATTATACTAACGAAAACAAGAAGTTTAATAAAACAAATTTTTACTTATTTTTTAGCATTTATTTTACTTTCCCGACCAAGCGTATCATTTTAAGACTTGAAGATACAGTGAGCTCATTCTGCGCAGATCGGACCATAATAATTAAGAGTTGTAAGTATCCCGTGATGACAGCACATTGGAGATGTGTCACTTCAGTCTCCTCTTGACCACGGCTGATGCAAAGCGGCCGAAACGTCAGGATAGTAAAATAAATAAAATCTATAAAAATTGGTTTTATTAAATGTCTAATATTCGAGTAAATATAATAAATCATTAAGAAAACAAATTGTATTCGATTAATAAACTAAAATTTTGGCTTAAGCTATATGGGTCGCATTAACGATTAACAAAAGTGACAAAGATCAAACATTATCATTATTTATTATATTAAGAATTTTTTATAGTCCCCAAAGATTTAAATCGCAAAAACAATAAAAAAAATCGCTTCTCTTGCCTAACCTTTCAGCTGCTTAAGTCGCTCGTTTAAGTTTACATTTATCGTTTTTAGTTCTTTATTATATTTTCTGTTTGTATTCATAATCGTATATAACAACGATATAAGACGTTATAGAACTGGCAGCGAAGAGACTGAAAGGGAAATTTGAAAATCGAATGAAGACTACCATAAGTTTTTAAATTAAAATGTTACCCTTTGTAATTATTTGTAATGATCGCCGATGACGGTTTATTTACCAAGTGTTGTAATTCCAAAAAAATATTTACTACTAAAAGAAAAAAATGTTTTTTTAGTTATAACCAAAATTGATGTTTTTGTGTTTCCATTGTGATATTTATTTATAAGTGTTTAATAAAAATGATTTGTTGGTGAATATACCTTGAATATATTATTAAATAATTCGGCATACTTTTTGTAAATAACATCAATTATTAATATTTGTTTTTTAGTAATTACTTAATAAACAATACGAATATATTAACCGAATAGAAAAATAAATGTCATGTTTGTCAAATTTTATTTATCAAAAAATTAAATAAAACTCCTATGCATTCTTTTATTATTTAACATCTGTTGCAACACCTACGTAGAGTAACGTATTAACCCATTACCGCCCTCTGTACCTGTACAGGTACAACTACTTAATCGATAAATTATGTATTTTATCTGTGGTAAGTGTTAAAGGAAGTTAGAAATTACAAATCTAGATGACACTAGTTACCACATAATAAATAAAAATATAGCATATTTTATCCCTTATGGA